>JAKUCC010000043.1:0-38513 GCA_030563365.1 Hemisphaericaspora xylanilytica | reverse complement strand
GAAAACAAGAAATAATCAACAACTTAATTGATTTAGCCAAACGGGAACAAGAACGAGGAAATACCGCAATTACGGCTGATAAGTTAGATAAGCTATCAGGATTATTACACTCACCAGCTAAACCATTGCAAAAGACAACTATTAAAGAGAAAACAATATACAACAAGTTTAATAGTCTACCTAAAATACCATCAAAACCAAAATACCCACCACTCTTTTCAAAGTTTGATTTAGTGAAAGCAACATCGAAAAATACCCAAAATCATCAACCAAGCGATTCTTCAGGACCCAGTGGTAATAACTCATCTACCGAGCAACAATCGAACCCACCGACATATTACCGAAAATCAGGAAAATTAACATTCAAGAAGGTTGAAAACATGTTTGTCGCTACTTTGGAAGGAGCTGCTAACATCTTGGATAATTTACATTTGATTTCTCATTTACCAATGTTTCCCAAGTTCTTAACCAGATTACTAAAGCAAACCAACAAAATCTGGGTAATTATTTTAGTCTTCCTTGTCAGAAAGACAATATCGCAATTGCTCAATGTAATTCGAAAGATCAATAAAGTCCATATCGAATTGGATTTGTTGAATAGACAAGCAGAAAAGAATTCCAGTACCCTCAATCAAGATATCCAAAAGAAGTATAATAAGGTATTGAAAGATTTGAAGTTTGATAAAGTAATGTTGATTATTGAATTGATTGGTAATTTCTTAGATTTGGGATTCAATTTGATTGAGTTGTACAGTGTTGTTTTGCCCGATTGGGTCATGAGTATATTGAACTTTGCCAGTATGGCAATGACAGTCTACAGAATGAATAAAGACGATGAATATGTAGATGATGATATTACTGAAGATTTGATATAAACGTGAAGATGTCTGTTTACTACAGAGGTGTACGGCTTTAATAGATTTGTAAAAGCATGATTTTAATTTATTTATACACAAACTTACTGAATACTTTGTAATCTTTGCCAATTGGCATATGACAATATTCCCTTTAGATATCTCTCGATTTGTTTCAATCATCTGCTTAAACAGCAAGCATAGGATTTCGGTGGGATCACCCAAGCGCTACCAGATTATACTTTGTCTAAAAATTTTGACAACGAACCTCGTTGGAGAGAACGACTAACCAACACCCACAGACATATACACCTTTCACTCCCTATAACAAAAACTGGAATCGCAGTTTCAAGCCCAGAATGTCATTTGATGGATTGTTGAAAGAAAAGCAGGGGATGCTCTACACTCAAAATGATCAGATTGAAGACATCACCCAGACCATACTTTCAGGCTCCATGTTGGAGAATGATCCAACGTTGCGACAACAATTCTTAATCCAAGTGGATGAAGCCGAGGAACAAGATGATGAAAACAACAACTTGAATAATCAGTCAATCACCCAATTGAATACCAGCCATGAATTAATCAATAGAAACATTCATGAACTATCAACATTACTTGCCTTGAATAACAAACTAGTGGAAATCAAGACGTTATTGGACAAACCCAAGACAATTGCTGATTTGTTAGACTTGCAACAGTTACACAACCTATTTAAGTCGACAAATATTGTTAATTCAAATGGGTTTATCATCTATCGACAGATAGGCAAACAATACGAAGCGTACAAGTCTGAGTTTTGTCAAGAATTGAATAATTATTTAAAACTATTGATTCCTGATTGTTATGTTATTTCGAATATATCAATGTTATCAGAGTTTAATTCATTTATATCGAAGAACGACTATATTCTTGAAACATATAAGCAATATAGGATCCAATGGGACGAGATCATTGATTTGATATTCGCCGATAAAGAACTCGTGGTTGATCACGATGAATGCGCCGATAGTATATCAATCGAGCTAAAGGACGCCACATCACCATCTACCAGGTCATTCATAACTTCACTAACTAATTTTATTATATTCGCCAATGAGTTAAATAATGAGAGTATTCGAAATTATCTAAGTTCAAAAATTCAACCAATGTTAATCAATAAAATATCGACCGACATTGTTCGTATAATAAATGATGAGTCGAGAATCAAAGAGCTACACAATCTAATTGAAGTAAGCAGAAATACAAATTGGAATGTATTAAGAAGATTAGAAAACCAACCAGGTGCCACCATTCATGAAAAATTAAATAAGTTATATGTAGATGGGATCACTGATGGGTTTATAGATCGGATTCGAAAAGTATTTCGATCAAGTCTGTTTGAGCCAGTCCAAGATTTTGAATTTATTATCGAGGAGGAAATCATTCCGAAGGCAGCAAAAGATACCAACATACAACAACCACTCGCAGCTCCCCAAGAAAACCAACCAACAGTTACATCTGTTGACGATGATGATTGGAATTCTCGATGGAGTGAAGATGAGAGTGAACTGCAGCTGGCAAAACCTGACGAAGAGACAGACTCTTGGAATGATCAATGGGATGATAGTTGGGACGAGGATGATCATAAACAGCATCAAGAGCAAGTAAATGCGAAACAAGAAGATGACTGGAATGATCAATGGGACGAGGGGTGGGACGATGAAGAAGAGGAGGAAGAAGCGAAACCGATTATAGAGAACACATCGACTCTGAGATTGTCCACCATAACGCCCGTACAACCAGAGCCAATTCCCAATCCGGCGCCAGTGGCACCAACAGTTCAGGAACTCAAAGAGGAACGAAAGGCTATCATGAAAATATCGACTTTGCCTGATAAGTTACTTGAAATTTTTGAGGACTTTAAATCGCATTCTGACGACATGAGATATATTGTATCAACAATCAAGGCATTATCTTTAGCATCGTATACACCGTTATCGAAATCCTATTTGATGTTCAATGATTTTCAGTACTTGTCACTAAAACTGCAAATATCAGAATTTATCACCTTTGCGGAACTACAATTGGACCAAGAGTATAAAAAGTGTGAAGCTGATATTAGAGCCATTTTATTGGAACTTGATTTTGATGAGTCCACAGACAGGGAAGAGGTGTTGGACGACAATGATATGAATCAATTAAGTACGTTATACAACTGGTTTAACAAGTTGTTCAAAGAGAAAGAGTATCTTGATACCAATGAGTATCAGTTTAAAAAATTGATTACCAAGTTAGTCAACTTTATCAATAATTGGATCATTGATGCCGTTGTGGAGCTTCTCGATATAAGCGAGTTCCAATGCAATAAGCTTACCCAAAGAATTGATTCATTGAACAACATTACAATTCCAGTGATTCATCAACTTCAGATCTCCAAAGATTCAATCGAATCATACAGCAAATTAAATAACGTTCAATTCTTATTGAATAACCATTTGAGAGATATCATGGATAGATTTTACACTGGGGATTTATTCGATCTATCAACTGAAGAATTAATAAAAATAATCCGAAGTGTATTCATCCAAAGTGAAACCCGAGATAATTGTATAAATGAGATCATAGAATTTAGAACCATGAATTAAGGGCATACAAAATTCTGTTTTATATCATTAACGAAATCGTAGTGTCATTTCATCTAAATAGGAGTTTATATATACACATATACAAACGCTTCTATTGAACAACTTCACCTGAATTGACCTTCTTACCAGTCTTCGCGATTGTGTTGTAAACAGTATCATAACTGAGAGAATCCTCGGTGGTGACATCAACAGTTTGACTTTCTAATGAAATGTTTATATCCTTAACCCCATCTAACTTTGTCAATACACGATTCACAGCTCCAGAACATCCGGAACAGCTCATGGTGACGTTGAAATGATATTTAGCCATGATGATTGATTGATTGATTGATTGATTTGTGTTTTTTTCTTGTTGAATATCTATAACTTTTGGGAACTCCTGGGGTGGGTCGTTGTTCTATAAAATACCGAATCTATCGATCTGATCTAATCACGTCCTCAAAAGAAAAGAATGCTGTTGGTTTAATTACAAAATCAAAAGCAATTGTTTGTGGCAAGTTTGATGGTTTTGATAAAGAAAACGGGCGAAAAACGAGAGCAAAATAGAAAGGGAAAGAAATTTGCGAGATTTGCGCCCAAGTTTTGGTTGGTGAACGACCATCTGTCAAAAAATCTCGGGGTTATTTCGGATATAGATTGATTTGGTACTAAATTGGCAATTTGCGGTTGATCTTCCTTGTTTGGAAGTGGTGCATGAGAGGTGTGCCAGTTTGTATAGTACAAGTATTTGCCATTGTTGATTGCCTGTTTATGATGTCCATCGGTGTTGTATTATTAAATAGACCTGCTTGTTTCTCGACATTGATTAGTAATAAGAACTATTACTTAATAAGGAAAACAATTTAATAGTGAGATTCATAAGATAAATGAGTCTGCGTCAGGTGGGTTGTTCAAGTTCATTGACGTAATTGATTTGATAATATTATACCCATCATCAAGAATGTCTTAAAGTAAGTGATTCTACCATTTGCAGATGTCATCGCATTATCAAAAATATAACAAACAGGTTCGATATCAACCAAAATTGAAAATAGTTCCTCATCAACAAAGATCTTTTTGAAGAATATAACTCGTTCTCGTGATGCTTTTATTAAAAGCCGGGGCCCCGGATACTATCTATAAGCCCATTCTCTATGAAATCTATTAGGGGGCTTGGATTTAAAAGCGGAAAGATATTGGTACAACTATCGGAGAATTTTAACATATACGCGAAAATCACTCAAGCTTCCAAACATTTAGACGAATGTTCTCCGGATCAGTTACTAGGTCTATAATTCTCTCTAGTCTCGTTTCCGATTTTAGATACAAGGAGTCTGTCTGTTGTTTTGACATTGTGGGAATTAATTCCATAATGGTTGCCATTTCGGAATAAATTTTGCTAAAATGGAACAAAATGATTAGCCAACCGAAGATGAAATGCCCAACAAAGGTGTTGCCACTAACATCCACTATTTGGGGGATCCAAAGGAAGTCGATCCTGATTTGCAATTGGCCTGCATGAGGCTCCACCACACTCGCAAATTGTACAAAAATGGTTTTATACACTTCAAACATTGACCTCTACGAGCATGTCTGTCTTTACGAGCTAGTAATACCAAGTCTTAAATGCACTATATTTTGTGATCGATCTGGTCTTAACTCCGCTAGTCACAATCCAAACGGTGAAACAATTGAAATAAGACCGATTCAACAATTGTAGCTCATGTTTACAGGATTGTATCATTTGATTTTAAAAAAATACTTGTCACCATCTCGGGCTTGTTGCCGAAACAGTACCATTGTGTTATTACAGACACAAAGTTGTGCATAAGTAAATGCAAGTTGCCACTAATTGTCTTGCTTTGTACAATGCTTGGACAATGGAACACGGAATTATTCCTCGGAGATGTATTTGGAAATCCGAAGGAATATGACGGAAAAATGGTCAAGAGCCCTTTTCTAAAGGTTATGGAATTTGAGTTTCTTCATCTACAAGGGGTCCGCAACGAAAGAGAGTTTGATTGGGTGACCCTTGGGTAAAATAAATCCAGTTAAGATAAAGTAGATCGAGGAGCCTGATATGCCAATGGCAATTCTCCTATAACAATACCTTCCTACAGAGCAATCAACAACACATTAATTAAATAAACGTACATTCAAATGAATAATGCAATCTATAAATACAATACAATAAATTAATTGTAGCAAACTCCAATGTAAACTCCAATGTTAAAATAATCCCGAAACCCTTGAAAACAATTAAATCTAACACATCTTTTTATATATTTTTAGCTGTTCAATCTATTTTACAAAATCAGCAATTGTAACCCAACGCTTACCTCTTTCTGTTGGACAAGATCCTTAAAAATTCCCTTTTAGTGTAAATGGAATAATTCTTCACCTTATTTGTCAACTCATCTAACCCAATGTGTTTCCGTTCCATGTAGTCATCAAACACATTGGCAATATCGTACACACAATCCTCATCTTTGATTCCCTTTTCATATGCCTCTTGCAAAAGCTGCTCAATAAGGTCCATCACCACTTTTCGATTATGGTAATATTCAAAATCGATATCAGTTTGAATCCACCCTTGACCATATTTGGAATTTCTTTGCAAAATCAAATACCATTCTTCTACTAACTGGGTGACCGTTTCAATATTTCTATTCATAACAAAGGGTGGAACTTTTTCTTCAGTCGATTTAGACTTCTTCGACTCATTTCTCCCTTGCAATTCAACATCATTCTCATCTTCCACTCCCCGAATTGCTGGTAATGAATCGATGGTACTTCCAGGTCTGTCGCCATTGACGCTCTTTCTTCGTTTCTTTTCACCACCTTCTAAGCTAGAGAAAGGGGTACTTGTGGACGTGGTCGTGGTCGACGATGATACTTCTGCTGAGGCACTAACACTGGTAGAACTATTAGCTGCCAATTCTATAGCAGTTGACTTTTTATATTCTTTCAAAAACTCCTTCACCACATGAATATCAGGTATAATTGAAGGATAATTTGGAAACTCCTCCGCATTGATGGAATGTAGTCGATTTAGTCTACTCAAAATCTCCTGTAACTTCTTTGCAGAAAAATTGGGCTTCCTTGCAATGATATCCTTAATAAAGAATGTCTTTATCAACTCACCAGTTAAGTGAAAATGATCAAGTCCCTGTCTACCACAGAACATCACATACCGACTATACTCGTTGAAATATAATTTCCTACTTGCCTCAGATAATCCAGATAACAACGTGGTTTTCTCACACATCGACTCTAATCTCGCTAGTAGCTTATCTTGTTCAGACTCCTCAAAGGCGGGCAATCTTTCAA
Source organism: Hemisphaericaspora xylanilytica (assembly GCA_030563365.1). Taxonomy (NCBI): domain Eukaryota; kingdom Fungi; phylum Ascomycota; class Pichiomycetes; order Serinales; family Debaryomycetaceae; genus Hemisphaericaspora; species Hemisphaericaspora xylanilytica. The sequence continues at coordinate 31,723 of JAKUCC010000043.1, read as the reverse complement.
TGTTATCAAGAAATTTGTTAATGAGATACACAACTTGTCCTTCAGAATACTCAATGTCATATGCTAAAGAATTTAATTGATGCAATTTCAATAAACTGCTTCGGAGATTCCTCAATCTTGTTGAAGTAAGTTTATTCTTCTTTTGATTAAATTCTAACTTGATGAACTTTGTTAAGATCTCCTGTTCCAATAAGAAATGATCTCTCCCTTGTCTGGCGCAAAACTTTATAAATCTCTTAATATCAGTCGAATAAGATTTGAATGTATTCTCAGTCAAATTTCTCAAAATGGCGGTAGTCTTGTCCGACTCTATAACCTCATTATCAAACTTCTTCAATAATAACACCTCACCTTCAGATAACCTATGCTTGGATACTTCACTAAGTTTGAAAAATGTTTTTTCCAACCTCCCACTAGTTACTGGATATTCCGCCTTCGGATTACTCGCAGGGAGAGCTTGTCTTGCCGAAGTAGCAGTTAGATCGTGGCCTGATTTATCCTTGTTGATTATATCTAAAGCCTCACACAACAATTTTTCATCTAACGGTTCATGTGTCTGCACGCCACCATAAACAATTTTGTTCATATTTTGGAGAGCTGTCAAGGATGACATAATTTCCCTCACTAAACTTTCGTTTAATTTAACCCCCTTTGCAGACTCATTGACAATAAATTCTTTGGCATTGGCATATGTCACATAAAAGTTATTTAAGCCCTTGCTTGCACAAAGTTTAACAAAATCTCTGATAAATTGTAACTGTCTAGGTTGATTATAATGAGAAGTATTTAATACTCTTGCTGCGGCGGCGTTAGTTAACACTTCATCGTCAAATTTCTGCAATAGTGATTTCTCTCTCGGCAAATATTCAAGATTGTGGTGCGCTGTTGTATCAGTCGTGGGCGTAGAATAGTGAGATGCATTGAACTGAGTGTGAAATTGGGTTGATATTGGCTGTATTGGATATGTACTTGATACATTTTGGTAATAATGACTGGGAACATGATATTCGTATTGTTGAACATTTTGTACATATTGTATGTTAGTTGCCGGATATGCGGCTGGCGATGTAATTTGATATTGATGAATCGGTGGGAAACTTGGTTGTTGTGCAAACTGCCGAAGTGGTTGATGGTGTTGCTGCTGATGTTGTTGATGCTGCCAAATGGATACTGGCTGGGGACCAATACTAGAATGGTTCAATTCGGGTGGAGGATTAGCTGGTTGTTCTCCGTCGGCACTTTGGTCGGCTTCTTCTTTGCTTTGCGGCATCTGGTTGGTAGCCTATACACTTCAAAAATCGTAGTAACTTATGAATCTTCTTATGACCTTTAACGAATATTTCCTGTAAAATCTAAATGGGAATTGAGGTTTCTATTTGACAACAACCACACCTCTGCTGCTTTGGGGCCTGAGAAAAATTTCAAAATATTACAAAAGTGAAAATCCAGAAAATCAAGAAAACCAAAAAGCAAAAAAAAAAAAAAGACAAAAAGATAGAAATTCATGAAGACCGGAAACACCCCTCTAATTATATTAGTTTTCTAGAAAGTCAGATAGTCACAAAATTGCCATTCTCTGATACGTCGACGGGTATTGAAAATTTTTTGTCAATATACAACTGCATCGATTACAACATTTTAAGGTTTTTATGAACTGATAATCGAAGTGTCAAGGTGTCCATGTGCATCACAAGTCGGCTCAAACAATTAGCACAAATATCTTGATGGATTTCTTTTTGACATTTTCGTTAAAAAATATACCTATGCACAACTGCTTAATCTTGGATGTACGACTAGGAAATGTATGGAATGACCTGCGTATAGCCAACCACTGGACTGATCTAATTTGAAATTTTCATCGTTAAGTTGGAAAAATTCATCCGATAAAAATAATATTTTTTAAACTTCCATGCATAATGTACCAAAAAAAATATTTTATTATTTAGAAGGGGAGGGGATTCAATATCCACAATTTTTTTTCTGCATTGGTTTTGAGCAATGAAGAGATCATGCATACAACGGATAACTTCCAGAAGCCAGATTGGTATTCTTGGTTGGTTCCGAACATCGTACCGAACATTGGGACAAGCAAATGATGTAATTTAAACTAAACTGAATACCGAAATCGAAAGATCTTCTTTGGGTTCTGGGTGTCGAAATAAAATCAGAAACAAAACCGGAATTGAACTGGAGCGGAAATTGATCATGAATTGTGCTTAGAAACAAGTTGCGGATTAGTCTAAAATTAGGAAACAATTGAAAATTCCAAGTTCTTGCAAGTGTTTTCCCGTTACGAACACAATCATGAAAACAAAGGAATTTCCGTATCAACCATTTATTTCTCTCCTCCTTTGTTGTACCTTCCATGGCAATTGGGAAGTCAAATGGGGATATATGTTCGAAGTGCTTCGCGACAACCATAAACGTCGCCCATTAACTGCAAAATGTCATTTCCTTTGCAATCACAAAATTGGGTTTGACATTTTTCAAAAGAATTTGTTTTTTTCGGTGTGAACTTCTTTTTTTGCGGGGGATTGCCAAAACAGCATATTCTAGAAGTGTTCCAGATCCATGCACGGTTTCTTAACTCTGTCAACAAAGAACCTAAATGCACATCGTCTATTCACGGTCTAAATCGGGTCCATGTGTTTTAATACCTACACAAAAAAGCTTTAGACCGACAGTCAATGAATCAATTGGTTTCAGAGGGCTATCAATGCCACGCGATTATAGGTGTTTCTGGTGATTGAACTAATGAGTTTCCTGGGCAATTGCGAGCAAAAGCACTTTGATATTATCGTAGTTATAAATAGATATCACTAGAGAACGCATTCAGAGAATTCCTGTTGGTTACCCTGTAGATAAGTTCATCGAGAGAATGGAACCAAGATGATGGCAGAAGAAAGATCCAGCATAGAAGCTGCTAACTTCGTTATTGTTGGTAGAGATTACAACAGGAAGTTACTAATTAAAACATCTTCATTTCAAAACTTTTTGAAAATGTGCCGTGTTTGTCTTGTCTACGAGTCGAGTGAAGTGTGTATAGTGATAAGCAACTAGACCAATTACACAATTGCTTGCTTGGGATATGCTGAACTGGGGCTTTGGCAATGGGACTTGCACCCGTTCATTTACGTAAACGCAAAATCGCGTAATTTATCCTAAGACAGAGAATCCTTTGTGTCCTTGCTCATATCTGATGTTTGAGTAATCCTGTCATAGTGTCTATCATGTACTAGGCGTCAATAGCTTTGAAGCACTCTCGTCTTGCTATCAATATGGGGAAGCAAATGAGTAGGGATTTCTATCATCCTATTCAAGAAAAAAATGGTATGTTCCACGAAACAGTCTCCAATGACGTTTATCACAATGCTTTCTATTTCATCTGATAGCCTTATTGAGTAAAAGATACAATTTTTGAATTTTAGTATTAGCCAATGCATGCAAACGGGCATGTTGGAACCATCCCAGAGATGGTCACAGTAAATATCCGACTAGAGTTACGTAATTTCAAAATTTCGAAATGGTTGCAAAATATGATTTTCACCGCAATAGAGATACCGTGCTCTAGTTATCCGTTAGTTTACATCGTAAACGACAAGGAATTTACGTATATCTCAGCGGTTTGGAGACTCTAGGAAGAAAGTCAAAAAAACAGACTTGAGTTGTTTATGGACGGCTGATCGGCCGTAAACTGACGCATGGCGGCTCAAATCTTTAAAAAGCAACGGTCATATTTTTTAGGTTTTCGATATTTTTTGAGCATATTTTTTATCCATTAAATTTTCTTCGGTTAAAAATGCAACAGTCCGATAACCAACGAAGATGCAACTACTAGAGCAATTATGTATCATTGAAGGCGTCGATGCAGTGTAGATCAACCAAATCCTGTCACGCTTGCATGTGCTAAAAAGACCAGTTAATGTCTTGCGGATCTTCCATACAACACTGAGATCAGTAGTGGGGTCTGGAATAAAGTAACAAGTGGCTAAGATGCAAGAAGGATAAGGGCCAATGATAATCAACAGTTTACCATAGTATCATTATGGTTCCACGTTTCACTCATTAAGCCATCTTTCGGGCCATCACGGGCCCAGAAAATTATTTATGCATGGAAATTTTGTTGGCGGCTGCATGCATGAAAATAAATTTCTCCAACCACATTATACAGGCATTCACTTGCATGAACTCTCCAGAAAACAGATCTAAACTAAACAATCCCCCCACCTTTGATTTCTTTTAAGTACATCTGGATTGGCCGCGTTCCCATCAACATGCAAATTACTCCTTGCAGGCGTTGGTTGCCTGAAATCAAACAAAAAAAAATATTTGCATCTTCTATTGCGGTGGCTGAAGATACCACTGCAGATTTATGTAGAGACAGACGTACAATGACACCATTCAACTTATACTCTTAAACTGAACCTATAACTTGATTAGGTATAAATGGGCTTAAAGATATAATTCAAGATATCAATAATTATCATAGCCCTTGCTTCATGGATGGACGGTGAAACCATGGAGCATGAGAGCTTAAGTTGAGTTCTTTCGACTTAACCAAATAACGACTCTACTGGGAGCCTCGACCTGGAAGCGAAGATCCCATTGTCGCTGTAGGATTTTTTAACGAAGAATTTCAAAGTCCGTAGCGAGGCCTTTGTTGTATAGAATCATCGAGCCAGTATTAAATGAATATTAGCTTCTTTTAGAACACAAAATCCAAACATCTTCGGCTCGATCCCCGAACCGAGTTTTTTGATCACACGATTTTTGACATTAGCTTATCTTCATCACCTATATTCTAACCGATATTTCATTGCTGAAACAGATACAACGTGTCAGAGTTCTTCCATGCCACAAACCAATTGGCTTAATCCGATTTGTATTTGTTTCTGAGAGCATCATGGTTTGTGGATAGAATCTTTACATTAGTAATAGTCTGGTGGATAGGTCGTCAACAGATTCCCATATCGTGTGGTACGTAGATTCAATTGTGTAGTTTTAGACAACTGTTATTGGATGGCTGCTAATCTCACTTGATATGAGTTAATTTCCACTAAATGTCAATTGGTGACAAGAAGGCAAGACTCCTGATTGCATTACAATTATTGGACTGGAGCAAACTATTTCTGCACATAAGTGCTTGTGTTAATCCTTACTCTCCTTATTAAAGACTTTCGTTTGATATATTAAATAGAGGGTTGTTCAATAGATAAAATAGCTCCAGTTGGTAGATCTAATATAGCAGTAGCTTTCTACGTAATTTCGGATGGGAATAATAATACGCTCTCAATACCGTAAACGGTATTTGGCCACCTTTTTGAGGATTGAAATAGAAACTACCAGAGGTCTATGCCATGCTACAACTACAACCAAACTACAGACAATTGGGATACACCAGGATGGACATGGAGCTTTACATGTGATATAATCATTGTTTACGTTAGGATGTGATTCGCCTTTCATGAAGCAACACGGATACAGAAGTATTAGGTCTCCTACTTCCTTCATATTGACAATCTGTAACTTTCCGATTGACACATTTCGTGAAGTCAATCATAAATGAACCAACATTGGGATTCTTGATGCTTTACTTCTGGAATATACTGGTAGCGCTAATAACTCCGAAAAATAGGAGACATTAGTGAGTATCTATGTCGTTGAATGTCGTATCGATGGATTCATTTTCTACAACTTATTGTTGGTTCTCTCCTTCCATGCACCCTTGCTTGTTCTTTCTTGGTTCACTAATAAGAAACTGCCCCATTTCAATTGGTCGAAACCTAATATATTCTTATAACAGCATCCCACACCTGTCTTGATTGCATACCCAAATGCTTCGTCCATACCGATCCTTGCTATCGCATAAGTTGATTACACAATTACCGAGCACTACTATAGTGCACGCAAGGATATTGTCCCCATATTTTCACCGAGCAAGTCTAACAACTTTCAATCGACCCTCACAATCCAACAATTCTAGCATACAAAATCAGCGGGAAGAATACGAGAAGTTGAAATATGATCAATTGATGCAGGAGCAACTCATCCACTCAACCTTCAACAACGGCATTCCAACACAAGAAAATGGTCATGGATTTCGAACAGTGGCGATGGTAGTGGTTATAACAGGAGCATTGTCAATGATTGCATACGTGGTGATTCAATATATAAAGTTCCAAGAAGAAGAACATGAAATTGGATCCAATGGATCACGAATCATTCGAAATAGAAGCATTTTTTTGCCATTATGGTTAAATACTCAATTTTTTTATACTAGGAAGTACGCCTATCCGAAGGGATTGACTTATTTTGACAAGGATTACTATGATTACATCACTATCGAAATGGAACAATTGAAATCTAAAGATGACAGCGATATGGACGAAATCAAAAACTATTGTCGAATTTTAGAAGCAGAAAATATCAAATACACCGTTCTTCAAAAACTATCCTCCAACACCAAAGTCAAACAAATATTTGGCCTCCCCTTAGGAGTCGATCAAATTCCCCAGAGTCCTGATTTCAAAATTTGGATCGAAACTGAATTCCCTAGCTTTTCAGGTATACAAATTGACATAACCAGTAGTAATAACCCACAAACAAATTCACGAAACACCGAAGTGGGATTCTCATGGAAGATCAAACCAATTAATATTCGATCAATCTCCAATTCAATATTGATCCAATTGGGATTGAAATTAGATCGACTCGAGACTACCAATGCCCAAATCAAGACCCACGAGAAGGCGAGTGGCAAAGTGCATGAGATGAAGTTGGAAAAGGAGAATGTAATATTGAATCGAACTAGGGATTATATGATTCGGTTTGAAGGAAAGTTGGAGATCAGCGATAAGAATAAAGTGAAATCTGGGGTGTTGTTATACAAAGGAGTGATTGATTTTGATCATTTGATGATAAATCGTGGTGTGAAAATTTGTTGTATGGATTTGATAATTGACAAGGAAGAGAATCCAAAGGAGAAGATTACATATAGGATATTATAATGGATTGCTAGTCAAATCCAATAATTGTTTATCGTATGATGCCTTTTAAAAAAAAATTCTATTCTATATATTTAAAATCTTCGTAAACGTAATACGCTAAAATTAGAGTTACTTAAAATGTCCTTTATAATTCCCTTCCATGTAATCAATATGTACGAATGCTCTTTCAACAATTGGTAAACTCTCAATTGAATATTGCAACGCTTCGGCAATATCATGACAATCTTTAAACGACAACTCAAACTTACTCTCATCGGCAAACACCAAGTCAATCTCAACATTCAACCGATCACCAGCATGATACACCTTCAACGCCGTAATCCGACTAATCGGTTCGGCAAACCGATACGCCAAGTATAAAATCACCTTATAATCAATTGGATCGGCAGTAGCACCTGTCAAATTATCAATATGTTCAAATGCAGTCTTGGACCAATTAACAACAATGTATACCGACAACAAAAGAGCACCGAGGGGATCAAACCACCAAATTTCAAAATAATGACCAATGGTTGGCATGAGCAACGAGACTGTGTTGAAGACAATATCAGTCATGGCATCCTGAGCGAGAGCTTGGACGGACGAGGATGGCGATTTGGAGCACCAGACCCAACAACCAATCTTGGCAATGATGGTCGTGGCCATGATTGCTATCGCATCGGGTCCTATGACTGCTGGAACTCTTTGTTCTGGGGTGGGGAAAAAGAGTCGTTTGAATGATTCTTGACCAACTTGGAAGAATGAAATTATGATTATGATTGAAAAAATGAGGATTCCGAGAGGTTCCAACCGTGAACGACCAACTGGGTACGTGTGCTGTACTTTCCAATCTTTTGAAGTTGCAAGTCGATTGACTATATAAATGATGAACGTGGATAAGAAATCCAAGATCGAATCGACCAAAGATGCAACGACAGACATCGAATTGGTTAAGATTGCCACAAGTAGCTTACCAATTAACAACAAGAAATTGATGAGGAAATTCACCAATATGGCAGTCAAGACTCGACTATTATGATCATCTTCGTCAAAACCTAAGAATTTTGAACCCTCATTGTCGATATTTCCAGGTACATCATAAAATCGGGAGTATTTTGTATGATTAGGAACAGGTGGAAGTCCCATTTCTAAATCGCCATTAATTTCTGCACTTGCTTGCCTTGAGAGGACATTTTCATCCAATTCGGCGATATTGTCAAGCTGTGCTTTCCCATTGCTTTCTTCATTTCCATAAGTCTTTAACATGTTATAATGAATCTTTCCTGCGTCTAAAAAGTTATCGATCTCTTGATATCTTTCGATCAAAATGTTCTGGTCTTGATAATAACTTCTAATGCGTTTGTTCTTAATCGCTTCAACATCCAGGACATATGCGTCATACCAATTACAGATTGGTTGAAAAGTTCCAATCAATCTTGAGGGTCTGAGGGATTGAACCATCTCAATAAAATTCATTCTTGCGAATTCATCTGCACCTCCAATCAGGGAGCAGACACTTGCAGCATCCATAAATGGTTTATCAGCACCAGTACCAAGTAATGAAACTTGACTCATCAACGCATCGAATGGAGAATTGGGATTAGTGACGGAGTGATAATTGGACAATAAACGTTGATATAATGGCTTTTCAGGTGATTGTTCAAAAGCAGTTGGTGGAGGATAAAGAGAATTCATACGTTTTTGGTAATAATCAGGACCACCTGAGAAAGAGTAACGACGACGTTCTGCACAAGACATATCTTCAAGTGAAGATTGAATATTCCTTGTTGAGTTTGATCTCTTGTTTTGTGGTCGTTGGGAGGAGCGTGGTAAATGATGATGAGGGGACACAGATCTGGTAAATCTTCTGTTTCGATCTGGATTGTCGGAGATAGATCTTTGCATTGGACCCAACAATGGTCTAGTCTCATTATCGCTACTGTCTGACATCGTTGGTTGCAATTATTGCTTGGATAATGAACAGTTATAAGTTTTCAAACTTGAAATGATTGAACTTCTTGTTTCTATTATGCTATTAATTACGATTGTGCAATGTGTAACATATGGTAATGTATGACTTATATATATCTTTGGAATAAGTGATGGAGAAAGAATGATATTCAGATAGAAACGTGATGATGCATAGGTTTCCACAAATAGCCAAGCAATAAAACTTAATGAATTAACCACAAAAAGAAAAAAAAAAGACCAATTGCCTGCACAAACTTTTCTGTGTGTACCTGTATGGGGAAATTCAGCAAAATGTATGTAAGAACCTAAATCAAGGATTGGTAAGCGAGGCCATCAAGCAAGATACTATTCAGGCTTAATATCCAACAAAGGATACTATCTTATATTTTCCTTGTGACTATTGATTCAACCATTAGGGTATCCCATACATTGTAGTTAGTTGATATGTATTGGATGACCGAATCTGTTCAGTATTACGATCATGATGATCATCATCATCCAATCCCTTTGTATGCAAGAACACCAACTTTATTTTATTTTTCTGCAATGCATTTGGATTTCGCCTTGTAGTTTATTATGTGATTAGATTGAACAGATAAAATAAAAATGATTCAACAGTACACAAGCAAGTGACTAAATTATTATCTATGTTCAAACTGCACCACTGATCACATCATATAAATAAGCAATACGATCATCTACGATGTTGATTGGCTCTAGCAGCCCCCGTCAAGTCATTAGATCGCATTTCTTTTTTCGTGTTTTGCTTCTTCTCTTTCTTTGGATAAACAAAATGATCATCCATTCACTCGGTCTAGATCGGACTAAACTTAGGGTTAACTGTAATATCAACCAGTCTATCTCATCTTGAACAGCAGTTGAGATGTATTGTATTTTTAATTGCTTTGGTTGAGATAACTTTGCAACAATTTTACGACACTAAATGAGAACAGACAAACCTTATACAAATCAGTCAAGGTATTACCCGGAACTTTATTCACTATTTTGGGGAAAGTACACGACCAAGTCTTTTAAAGAGAAGAAAATTTTTTTCATCTTTATAAAACTCATAAACTTCTTCCTACTTTCAATCACTTCTCTCTCTTCTTGAATATTGAAATCAACAACCTATATGGCATTGCAAACATATCAATCTATTTTGTAATAGGGCTAACAATTCGGTATGTTTTTCTAACAAAGAAACTGAAACACACGATTATTGAAACTCCACAATCACAACCCGCTTCATCATGGAACAACAGCTGACTCCAATACTCCCTTTACCAATACAAATCCAATTAGATGATTAAAGAAATTGATGTAACTATTTGTACTGAGGATGTATATGCAGGACAAAAATAATTAAGGAATTCTTCGTTTATGATTTCTAGTTGGAAGTAAATGGAAAATTTTGTTGTACTTAGACCGTGTGACTCCATTTTTGGAATATTTATGCTAACAAATGTCTAGTATGTTTCTACTTGATCTTACAATGAAAGATTTTTTTGTATAGACATTCTTTTTTAAATGATGATTGTTCTCACAACATTCTGTCCGGTGAACCCTGATCCAATGGATAAAACATGCATCACCATCTGATTCACTATCATGTCTACAAATTTTAATTGTTTTAATGACAAAAGGATTATGCGTACTAACTATGGGGAGTTATAGTGTTCTAGGTTTCTTTTTAGAATATTGAATCGTTGATTGTGTTATAAAATACACGATGAAGGTATGTGACTGCTAAACACTTGTGTTGTTTCTATTTGCTTTTTAATGATGAAAAACTTTATTTTTCAGTTCTGCTTCTGAACCAAAATAATCTGAAGATAACCCTTTACCAAAGCTCAATTTCTGATATCAAGCAATAGAAACAACAGTTTTGTTTACTGCAATGCCAGTTTACTAACAGTTTTAGATTTGTACTATATAGTTTAATAGAAACTTTACTAATAACTATAAAAGCCTAACAAAATGTAGATCTTTCTCTAAATGTTGAAAATGACCACCTTTCCATCAATACCAGATGTAGACACTTGAGAAGGGGAAAAGTTTCTAATGCTACTAATGGTATTTTGGTGAATGGTAGACAACCCTTTGCTGGCACCACCAGCATTTGGTCTAGTAACTCTCCCCTTCAAATCCATTTGTCTAAACATATCCAATGCTTGATGAGACGAAAGTTCTTCTTCATCTTCATCGTCATTCTTAGTATGAACAACTCCTTTAGTCAAATCAGTCTCTTGCTCAATCTTATAGCTTTCTCTCCAGTCATTCTCATCTCCTTCAAAGACAATTAAATTACAATTGAACCCACCAACAACAATCTTATTCTCATTAATCCAAGCAAGAGCCTTAAATGGGAGATAATTACTCTTGACATTAAGCACTGCCCTTGGCTCGACGCCTTCACCAGCAGGATACACAACACCAATCGATGAATCATGCGAAACATACCCCAACGCATCCCCACTAGGACTAAACTTAACATCATGAATCCAAGCACCAGTAACATTAGTAAAATCCCCACAGAGAGTTTGGAATGGTAACTTGGTACCCCAAACAGTAGGATCTGGTTTCTGGTCAATCCCCTTCAAATAAGCACTGAAAACCCTTGCGTGCCCATCAGTTGACCCACATGCCAACAACACCGAATTAGGGTGCCAATCCAAACTAGTAATGGTTGACTTGAGTGGTTTTTTCAAGTGTTTGGATACCCACCAATCATTCTCGGCTTCATAATAACAAACGGCAATCACACGATCACTCGACCCAACGGCAAACTTCTGTCCATCAGGTGACCATCTGCAACAAGTGGCGGCACGATTGATACGTAAAAGAACCAAGGTAGGTTTGTATTCTCGCTCAGCTTGGTTATAGTCCCAAACCAATGCGTTTCTGTCTTGAGAACAAGTAAGAATTTTTGACCCATCCGGAGAGATGTCAACTGAAGTGACAGTCTTATCGTGTCCACGTAAAGTGGTGACGAGCTGGGGCTTGGCTGAGCCCGCTTGGACATGGTAGATTTCGACTTCGTTCGATTTGGTGATTGCTAACAAGGAGCGATCGGCGGAAAAGACATGGTCCTTGATTGGAAGATTGCCAAGGTTGAAAATTGTATGAGACATTTGTGTGCAAGTAGGTGTATGTAAGTTGAATAAAGCCAGGAGTTCTCTCTACTGATCTTTGGTGATTCAATTGCAATTGATTGAAACTTGTGGAAGGGTGAAGATGGAAATGGGTGTAAGTTGGACAGGATTTTTGTGGGCAGTGGTAATTCTCGAAACTAGGCTTATATGCACACTCCTTGCAATTTGGCTGAATAGCCTCTGGCAAATTGCTTAAAAGGGCTTTCTTTGATGGTGTGTGGTATATCAACAGTTTGCAAGTGATTTATAACAAGAGTTTACAAAATAATCTTTAAATGATATTACAAAGTATAGTTTAACTGATTTGACATCTTTCATTCATCATACAAAGGAATCTAACTTTCTATATAACGACGACTTCAACTGGTTATGATGGCATAAATTGGATATCGAAGTGTTTTCGATTGTTCGCCGTGTGTAAAATTCAGGTTCTTCAACTTAGACTACCTTATAAATCTGCAGCTTCTTGTTTCAGTTCAATAAACTCTTTTGCTTCCTCCCAGAACTTCTGAACCTTGTCATTCTTAATGTTTGCAACCTGATAATCTAGTTTCTTAATAATAGCCGCAAATAAGTTTCTGGTTTCCTTATTATACAATATTCTAAGCCAATAAAACACCAAAAACAACATCAATTGATATCCGGCAGCATTTCTAAAGAAGATCGTGCGCAACAATAAATATCCTATCAAGAATAACTCATCGTAAGCAATTAACGAAGCAATAAAATCAGTTTGGTCCGTAATTGGTGAAATACCCTTATTATTCCCAACATGTAAAATAGCCAAAAAGTAGAATGGTAAAATCTTAAATGTTGACTTGAATGAAAATACCCAAACGACAGCAAGGACAATATATTGGAAATTTTGTTGCGAAAACAAGGTTGCTGGTTTGGGTAAATATCTTAATCCAAACTTGTGACTAAAAGTAGCTGTAAGAGCGACAATGGCTCCTATGAATGTCAATCTGTATGCGATTGAATTGATGTAGAATTTATTGGGCAACCATAACAATTGGAACAACAAAGAAATAGATCCAAACGCAACAGTAGCAGCATGTCCTCCAAGCCAAATTTTATACTTCAATGGATTGGTCTTTGTTCCTGTTCTTATCAACTTGCGTTTTTTAGTTGATTCTTGGATTCCTTTGGATTCGGGAGTAGATTTCTCGGCAGAAGAAGCAATTGGAGATTCAACCTCTACGGTAGTACCGTCTACCTTTGGGCTTGTGATGGTCTCTGTTGGATTGACACCGGTGGATGATGACATGATTCAATTGGCAAGATTGTTGCGAAAGAAAAACCCTTGTGTTAACTTTTCATTTGCATTGATCTACAGCTTTAACCTTTCGTTCTTAAGCAAAGAACTTTTGGTTTGAGATGAAACGAACCATATGCAGGAAAGTGAGTGCCAGAACCACAAGAGACAAAAACAATCAATCAATCATCACTATGTAAACACACACATACTATAAACAGTCCCCAATAGATCTTCTATTGAAATAGTTAGAATCAGTGTAAAAATGAACTTAATGACAGTCGACTATTCGAGTAATTCGGAATTATCAGAATTAGAAGCAAAAGTGCTAACAGAATATCAAAATATAAATAAGTACTTGCTCCAATTAAACAATGAAATAACCAAACTAACTCAAGAATCCTATCGCACAAAGGATAAATGTAATACTCATCAATTGAAGGACAATCTAAGAAATGTCGAGGAGAAAGTGATGTTTGTTGATCGGTTCTTTAAGCTGTCGGTTTATTCATTGTATTTGGATAGAAATGAAGTAGAAATTGAAAATCAACAAACACAAGAACAACTGTTTGAACAAGAGTCGGATGAGGAGTACAAGTGATCAGTGAGTGATTAGTCAACAGTTAGACCTAGTCTGTCCCATACTTGATTTCGACTTGGTGTGAATGGAGTTTCGCAAGGAAGGCTACCAGTACCAATCTCCGATAGACCAGAAATGAACGGATCCACTGATGTACATTGACACCTTTAACAACTGGAAGAGGGTTTCAATTTTTCAATGTATGAACAGCAAAGATTGATTCGAGTGCCGAGGTTGAGTGCTTTAGGATTTTTCAGAAACCAGTCTATGTGATGTTTGCCTTGCCAGTACTCTGGATACTACGCTAACTATAGATACAGTAGTATCTTTCTTTATATAACCTAGATAGTATATATTATCTGTTATAGCAGCTGGATTTATCAATCCATTTAACTCTATTATAAGGTTAGGCTTATCCAGTACAAATAGAGTTTAAGTTATAGTTTATCTACCAGAGTCAAAAACTGAGTGAACAATACAAAAAATAAAATTTCAATTGCAAAAAAAAAACAATTAAATGAGGCCATCGTACATCTCCATTCTTTTTTTTTTTTCAATTTTAATTAACATAATTATAAGTAAAAAACCCCAACTTGAAAAATTTCACCAACTCTACTGTCACTTTCTTTATCAATTATCAACTCAATCGACAATTGCAAAAATACCATGTCTTCAAACGATAAATACTCAACCCCATTATCTTCCAGATATGCATCTGAAGAAATGTCAAAGATCTTCTCCCTTAGAAATAGATTTTCTACCTGGAGAAAGTTATGGTTAACTTTAGCCATTGCTGAAAAGGAAACTGGACTTTCCGTCATCACCGATGAAGCAATTGAACAAATGAAACAACATTTGGAAATCACCGATAAGGAAATCGAAGATGCTGCCAAGGAAGAAGCAATTGTTAGACATGATGTGATGGCCCACGTTCACGTGTTTGGAAACACTTGTCCAGCTGCTGCTGGTATTATCCACTTGGGTGCTACTTCTTGTTTTGTCACCGATAATGCTGATTTGATCTTTTTAAGAGACGCTTATGACGTTATCATTCCAAAATTGGTCAATGTTATTGACAGATTGAGTAAATTTGCTTTAGAATACAAGGATTTGCCAGTTTTGGGTTGGACCCATTTCCAACCAGCTCAATTAACTACTGTTGGTAAGAGAGCTACTTTATGGCTTCAAGAATTATTATGGGATTTAAGAAATATGGTCAGGGCCAGAAACGATATTGGATTGAGAGGTGTTAAGGGTACTACTGGTACTCAAGCTTCCTTCTTGGCCTTATATCACGGTGAACATGATAAAGTTGAAGCCTTGGATAAACGTTTGGTTGAATTATTAGGTTTCGATATCGTGTACCCAGTCACCGGTCAAACTTACTCTCGTAAGATTGATATTGATGTCTTGGCCCCATTGGCTTCATTTGGTGCTACTGCCCACAAATTCGCCACTGATATTAGATTATTGGCCAACTTGAAGGAAATTGAAGAACCATTTGAAAAATCCCAAATTGGTTCCTCGGCTATGGCATACAAGAGAAACCCAATGAGATGTGAACGTGTTTGTTCATTGGCAAGACACTTGGGTGGTTTATTCAATGACGCTGTCCAAACTGCCTCTGTCCAATGGTTTGAACGTACCCTTGATGACTCCGCTATTAGAAGAATCTCATTACCTTCTGCTTTCTTAACTGTTGATATCTTATTATCTACCATGTTGAACATTACTTCCGGATTGGTTGTTTATCCAAAGGTTATCGAAAGAAGAATCAACTCTGAATTACCATTCATGGCTACTGAAAACATTATTATGGCTATGGTTGAAAAGGGTGGTTCTAGACAAGACTGTCACGAAGAAATCAGAGTGTTGTCTCATCAAGCCAGTGCTGTTGTTAAACAAGAGGGTGGTGATAATGATTTGATTGAAAGAATCAGAAATACCGAATATTTCAAACCAATCTGGGGTGATTTGGAAAAATTGTTGGATCCATCCACTTTTGTTGGTAGAGCTCCTCAACAAACTGAAAAGTTCGTTAAGGAAGATGTTGCCAATGCTTTGAAACCATTTGAAAAGTACATTACTGAAGAAAATGTCACCTTAAAGGTTTAGAAACGATACTATATATATATATATAGGACGACCTTGTGAGTATTGGTTTTTTAGTTTAGTGTTTATTTCGTTTATATAGTTTTGTTTGAATTTCTTATGTCTTTATTTATGTGAATTGAATCATTGTGTAGTTTGTCATGCAGTTTTTGACAGAATGAGTTTACTTTTGAAGCTTGTCATGAAATCTCTCCAGGCGTGTATTGGTCTTGAGTTAGTGAGGTTGTGTCACAACACGGGAATTATCATCTTTTTCTATGCCAAGAAAGAAACCTGTCAAATTGAGATGTAAATATTCACATCCAAATGTTCTCCGTACATATTGACACATACTGCAAGCCACATTAATCTCTTTCAAGAGAGCAGGTCTCCTTCCGATCTCATAAATGCATGATGATCGATAGATGAGAGGTAATCCTAAATAATTGCTTTGAAGTGTATTTATCGGTGTTTTCTGCTTCAATCGTTGGGACCGAGATTGTAAGACCACACTTCAAAAATTGCGAGACTTGCTTGATATTGAAAGAATAACATCCCAAAGAGGAAGGTTCGCGTAATTATCCATCTCAAAGACTTGAACGCCATGAACTAGAAAATAAAGAGAGATAACACGGGGGAATAACACTTGATGGTTGCAAACTCATAGTACAAATAATTCCCCGAAAAGGGTTCCAATGGAGAAAAATTCTTGTCATTTTGCAGCAGCCTTGGCCCAAGGCAAATACATAAGTCATAATCTGGGAAGCTCTGGGCTCTTCACACCACTCCCCCCAATTGTCACAGCACCACTTCATTGACGTATAAATAACAGACATTCCGCTTCATTCCAATTGTTTTGCAATTCATATCCAAGCTTCACCTCACGTTCCCTCCAAAACAAAATTTTTCAAATGAGACCATTGTTGCCATTGTTATTCTTCATCATTTCCAAAGTATTCGCTGATGAATTGGACGATTTAGCAGCCTGTGATCTGTCGTGTTTAACCTCCTTACAGATCCAACAAGAAGCCTGTGGGACAGAAACCGATGAAACCCTCGCGTTGATTTGTCTTTGTGGGTTGGACCTTGAATTCTGGAATAATGCTGCTGAATGTTCTACAAAGTGTGAACCGGAAATCCCCAATGCCGTTTCCCTTGATGGTACTATTTTCAAACAATTTTATTGTAGTCTGGTTGCTAACCTTCTCCCACAAGAAGAAGTTGTTAGTTCTTCAGCTGTTGCTGCTGCCACGACCGCCCTGTCTTCAATGGTTGAAAGTCCAGGTGCTGCTCAATCATCGGCTGATGGGGCTGCAAATTCCAATGTCGCCAGTAGTGGTACGATTAACGAGACTGTCGAGTCGTCGGAAGTATTTGATGGAGGAGCTCCTTCGTTGTCGATAGCCAGTTCGATGTTGTTATTGGCTGCCGCAGCTTTGGCCTGGTAAGATATTTTAATTACTGTTAGTTGCCTTTGTTGCGTCTCTAGCCTATATATGTATGCCTATGTCTTAAATTAATCAAATACGCCTCGTAATATGTACATTTCATCTACTGCTGTCATTGTTCTACTAATCTCTTCTTCTATTTACATTTTGCTAAAGGCAATGCATTTTACTGGTCTGTAAAGACTATAGTGAACTATTTTGATGCTCATTTAATGAAGAGCATCATTGAGTATGTACCAGCTGTATTACCCAATTCAGCTGGATCATGGAATGAACGGGTTACCCCGTCTAGCAATCTAGCAATTCAAAAAGATCAATGGATTGCCAGTTAAAGACACAAAACCACGTACTTTGTAACTACCCCCATTAAACAACAAAGGAATTAATTGATCAGACACATGGCACAAACTTGTTGAATCATTGAGTTTGTTATAACCATGACAGTATTTCCCTTTTTTTTCCGTTTATTTGTATACACGTCATTGCTTCTTGTATTTTATTAATAGATTTACGGATACACTGGGAACAAATCTTATCGTCATAGATAAGGTTTCTCCCCGCTGTCGGAACGATAGGAAAACAAAACATGGTAACATTGACATGTGTAGTTGAGCCAAAATGTCAAAACTTTGCATTCCGCGCATTTCACTCAAAACCAATCCCGCCTGGGGCATTGAACTTATATTTAGGCAAATGGCATCTTACTTTGTGTGAAGGATTTTGCATATTGTTTATTAGAAGGAATTGTAACAAGTAGAATTACTCCTATTATTAATAGTGACAATACGAAGAGATATAGAATAGAATAGAATAGAAGAAAAGTTGCCAGTATTCTGTCAATGATCGATCCAGATCTAAACCCCCCCTCCCCCATGTAATAGTGCGTGTAATTATCATTGCATGTGATGGTAGGTTGCATAGATGAAATGTAATTAAAATAAAATTGCATTCATTGTGCTTGTGGGGTGCATTACGTAGTAATTGATACTTAGTAAGTTACACGATGGGTGGTTATGGTGGGTGGGTCTAAGTGGGTGGGCGTAAGTAGTGGGCGTAGTGGGGGGCGCCCCTTAACGGAGATAGCACGGAGTGGGTTAAAATAAGCACGGACTAAAATAAAAAAAAATAAAATTCCGACAATGAAAAAAAAAAAAAAAAAAAAAATAAAGAAATTATTAAATAAAATAAATTAATTGAAACAAGTAAATTTTCAATTGTCATTTGATTTAACTAAGTTTAAGTGTTCTTTAATAATTTGGGGAAACCTCAAGAGAGGAGAAGGAACCGTTTGGGCTTATGATTTATTATAAATACAATTGAATCTTCCCACCCAATTAGAATACGGGGGTTTTATTCATCGTAAAACAGGGGGGCACGCTATTTTTTACTTTACAAATTTACACTAATAGTAAACACTTGTCATAATGTCGTTGTCCTTGTCGTCGTTTCTTGTTACTTATTGGTACATAGTCATTGGAGCCATTCTTGTTATCCATGCTATTGCTGAACGGTTATACACCAGGCGGTTAATGAAAAAATTTGGTGCTCAAAAATGTACAAATTACGTAACAGATGGGTTTCTTGGGTTCAAGCAAGGTTGGAATGCATTGAAAGCTAAGAGAGAGGGAAGAACTGTAGAGTTCAATGACCAAACATTCAGAATCATGCCTCATCCTGAAGTACACACTTTTAGTGCCCATATATTTGGTAATCGGTTTATTCAAACTAAAGACCCAGAAAATATTAAGGCAATCTTGGCTACTCAATTTGAGGATTTTTCTTTGGGGATGAGATATCGTCAATTTAAGACCCTTTTAGGTTTGGGTATTTTCACGGTTGATGGTCAGGCGTGGAAGCATTCTAGAGCAATGTTGAGACCACAATTTAGTAGAGATCAAATTGCCAGAATCAAGGCGTTAGAACCACATTTTGAACACTTAAAGAAACACATTGATAAGAATAAGGGACAATATTTTGACATTCAAGAATTATTCTTCAGGTTTACGGTTGACTCGGCGACCGAATTCTTATTTGGTGAAAGTGTCTCTTCTCTTTGTGATGAAAGTATTGGATACGATACCAAAGAATTTGATTTTGATTGTCGAAAAGAATTCCCAGAATCGTTTAACCGAGCCCAGGAATATCTTGCTACCCGTTCATTATTGCAAAAGCTTTACTTTTTGGTCAATAATCGTGAGTTTAAGGAATGTGTAAGAATTGTTCATAAATTTGCTGATCATTATGTTCAAAAGGCACTTTCCGCTTCCACCGAGGAACTTGAAAAGGAAACTGATAGATATACATTCTTATATGAATTGGTAAAACATACAAGAGACCCAGTCACATTGCGTGATGAATCATTAAATATTTTGGTTGCCGGAAGAGATACTACTGCCGGGTTATTATCATTTGCTATCTTTGAAATGGCTAGAAATCCAGAAATGTGGGCCAAGTTACGTGAAGAAATTATATTGCATTTCAAAGACAATCTCGACGGTATCACCTTTGAAAATTTGAAGAAGTGTGAATATTTGAAAGCAGTCCTTAATGAAACTTTAAGAATGTACCCAAGTGTTCCAAGAAATGGTCGTGTGGCAACTAGAGATACGACCTTGCCTAGAGGTGGTGGCGCTGATGGTAAATCACCAATCTTGGTACGTAAAGGACAAATTGTAGGTTATGTTATCAACTCAACCCACATTGATGAAACCTACTACGGAAAGGATTCTCGTGTTTATAGACCCGAGAGATGGTTTGAACCAGAAGTGAGAAAGTTGGGATGGGCATTTTTGCCATTCAATGGAGGTCCCAGAATTTGTTTGGGTCAACAGTTTGCCTTGACGGAAGCTTCATATGTCATGACCATGTTGGCTTTAAACTACGAGCATTTACTGTTGGAGCCAAGTAGTGAATACCCACCAAAGAAGTATTTGCATTTGACAATGAGTTTGTTGGATGGAGTGAATATCAAGATGGAATAAGAGTATGAATATTATTCTGGCGAATAGTTATACAGTCTATCGTTTATGTTTCAATTGTAATATAATCCAATATGCATCGATAATTGTTGGTAAGATTGCGTATGAATTATTTATTTGATTTATAGTTTGAGTTAATTAATATGGTAACTTTCAGATTAGTTTGTAGATGATGATCAGGTATCAATTTGATATTCAACATCAAATGTCAATTCCCGCGGAGCCTAAATGCCCTTTTTCCTCCATAAATTTGCAATTTGTAAAGGAGGCCGAATAAACTCTCTGTAGATGTGTGATTTTACCAACATCATTAGAGAATCGGCCGTAGAACCTACCGTCAGTTAATGTGCACAAATCCGTACAAGTTCACAAAACCAGCATTTAAACAACTATACGAAAATTACGAGAGCAGTATTTTAGCAATGAAATCTCGTTCTCAAAGAACCAATCATTGCCTCATACTAGTACTGTGCACCTGGAACCGCCTGGGTGTGTTTCTCTTGAAACCAGGCTCATTACTAACTTCGCAATCCAGAATTGGAAAAGAAAAGGAGTGCTTTCGCAGTAATCAACTAGTATACGCTATACTCAGGTTTTACTAGTGGGTAATTTTAAACCTCCATATCCAAAGGCTTAAACAATTCTAATGCAGGGGTACTTTAATGTTTTGCATTCTTATCTACCAAGGCGTCAAGCTTTTTCAATTTCAACGCGAGCTTTTCCAATATTTCCCTTTTGTTGATCTGGCCATCGCAAAATTTCAAGATACAAAGACACTTGAAACTCTCACCGCTTTCATGTCTTGTTAGTTAATGGCGTTCCGTCTGTGTTATTGTAGATTCACAGAGATCATAATTGAGGTCTTTATTAGGGTGAATCCGTTTTCATCAGTTGTTCTGTGCAACACGTTAATTAAAGTTATTGCTCTTGTTTACCTATTTCCCAATTAGGAAATTATCACCTACAGAAAATGGTTAGCAAAATGAGAGATCTTGAGAGGCATAATCGAAGGATTGTGTTTTAAAGACTAAGAATAACTGAGAGATCTTTCCATATCTTCAACATAGATAGGACCATGGTTACATTTGTAAAACTCATCATCTAAGGGTCAGTTTTTGTTCATTAATTTAATATGCCTGCTTTCAGACCTTACGGAAGCGAAGATCTTCATTTAATCAGTGATTTATCACGATTTGACTACGAACAAGGGAATGCCAGGCGTCGAAGCAGAAATACCACCCCAACAGAATTCAGTTCAAGTAAATTGACCTTAGATACCATCATCCCATTATACTCGTCAAAAATCGACGATGGGGGGAAATATTCAGCATTATCAGTCAAGGATCTCCCCCCACAACCACAACCACAGGTGGAAAAACCACCTCGGCATCTCGTTCGACAAATACATCATGCAAATCAAGACCCACCATTACCACAAATACGAATTGATAAAGTGAGACTGCCCAAGAAGATATCTATAGGTGTGCAAGTGGGACATGGATTGGAACCTAATCACCATCACGAACCTTCGGGATATTCAACTGGGTATCTTCCCAAACAACGAAGTATGGGCAGTGATTTACCAGCTATGGCCCAACCGCAAGACGTGTTTGGATCGGCCGACCCGCCGTTGAGTATATCATCTCGTCAGAAACAGTTAGAGCATGGTTTGATCAAGAGTGTGATGAATAGACCGTTGATCAAAATCAAGGGAGAGCGATTTGGACCAAATTATCAAGATAAACAAGTCGTTATCTCGTTCAATTTTTTCTTGTATTTATTAGAAGTGTCATCATCAATCATCGAAATTGTCATTGCATCAGTGTTATTAAGCCAAGATCCCTGGGTGAATTATAATATTTATAGATATTTTATTGCTGATGGATCTATCACTTTGGCGATCTCGGGATTATTCTTAGTTCAATTATTAGATTACGAAAAGAGGAATGGAAGTTTTTATTGTCTAGCTGCTTCGATTATGAAAATGGTATCGTTTATTCTTATAGTCTCCAATGTTTTCCCCGAGAGCAGGTTTGATAGGCGGGAGATTTGGGATCTTAGACGGACGGTAGGTGCGTTCATTATCATTTCCACCTTTCTTTGGGTAGTTAATTTGGTTATGTTCTTAACCACGTTGTATATTTCCAGATTGAATCTATTGGATGATTTGAACTTTGATTATAGTTCCAAAGGATTAAGTGATGAGTTTAATAAACCAAAACCAAAACCAATCGAAACGGAAGACTTACAGGAGTTTTACTTGAATGAGAATGGTGAGATGTATGCGGTGACTGAAGATTGGGAGAAGGATAAGTATAGAAAGAACAACAAGATATTAGTTTATACCTTTTAGTAAAACGATACATAGTTAGAATCATAATGAAGTCTTAATAAATTTAATTGTCCATCAATTGGGTGCAAAAAAAAATTAGGTTTATCACCAAGTTTTGTGGGGGGGTTCATTTGTGGCTGCAAATCATTTCCATTAAACTTACAATAACCCATCCAGCTATCAACCTTCCCGAATTCAGCGAATATGAAGTCAATAATAGCTATGCTAGCCTATTTGATTATAGGGAGTTTCTCATTCTTTCTTCCTCCAGATTGGTCAGCAATTGTTAAACCCACGCTTTTGGGGCTAAAGGATACAAAACATCGATTATCAAACTCATTACAAACCCTAATGACAACCAGATTCACCAGACTATCAACAAGTTCAATTCACAATGGGGGGACTCGTGCTAATTTTACCACTACTTCAATTGGCAATCTGAACGATTCAATAAGTCATAATGAATTGGTATTCATTCCTAAAGAATTAATGAACCCAGCTATGTTTGGCACATTGGGATTTAATAAACTATTTCATGATGTTCAATGGTTGAATCTTTCAAATACTCACCAATTAATCATCCCCAAGATCAGCGAATTCCAATCGGTGTTCATATTCAATACAACCGGTGAACCAATTTTACAATTTCCAAACGTTTCCAAACTGGTAATTGGTCGTCATGGTGGAGGATCGTTGCATAATTGGGGAAATGTGTTTAGCAAATCGGCACCATTTTCATTACCTAGTTTGCTCGAACTAGTTGACTATTATATGATTATCCCATTTGACCAATTCAATCATACCATGAAGGTAGATAATTCCACCTGGTTGCAAAAGAGTCTAATAACCCTACCTCGAGAGACTCTCCCAATATTTAGAGAAAGTCTAGCTGGACACCAACCATTGGTGGTGTTTATGTTCAATGAAACAAGTCAATCATTTGCAAGTGGACATAACCTACGCAGCACCCCAATTTTCACCTTAAAGAACTACCTTTCATTCCCACAAGATTCAGTTAATAAGGCATCTTCCAATATGTCCAATTTCTTTGACAAATTCGCCCAGGTGTGGCTCAAATCCATCAATTATGAAAGTCTACTCCACGCCGTATATTGTAATTTGAATTCAGCAGAGGATCGTAAACAGCAAGATAGTTATTGTTTGAAAATCCAAGATGATGAACAAAGCGTCCATATTTTCCCCGCATATTATGAACTATCAGTTCCAACCCCAAGCTCATTCATCCCTCAGCAAACTTCCCGGAAACCCCAACTTCTACAATGTCGTCGCCATGCGCTTCATTCAACATACTACGACCTCAAACAACTCACATTCCCCAAGAAGCAAAAAATCCACAAGCGAGACGAAGAACCAGAAGATTTCACAAGTATGGCACTAAGACAAGTCCATGATAAAGTTACTCTCAAGGTTGGCAAAGTAAGCGGGTTTGGCATGGAATTGAAAAAAGACCCCAAACAAGCCATCGAGAAAATCGACGAGAAGATCGACGCCAAGATCGATAATAAACTAACCAAGTTCATGGTCACCAAGGACCTAGTCAAAGCCTGCGTTGACGAGAAGAAGACCAAGGTCATAAATCAACTCGAAGACAAACGGGATGAGCTTGAAGATAAGACCGATTTGGTGGTTGATACCGTCAAGCGGAAAAAGCTTGCATTGAAACAATACAAGGTCAGCCCCCGCGTGTTCAAAAAGGAGGCCATGCCGGAACCAAAGGACGACGATGATTGTGATGACAAGGTGAAATTCACCGATTATAAATCAATCGTCGCTGGTGCGGACGGTGATGGTGGGGTTTGGAAGTATCAAAGTGATGAGGATTATCTAAATAAGAGAAATGAGTTTACTGACACATATCAAAAAATCACCCAGAAACCGGATGGAACAATCCTGGTGCCATTCGCAATGTGGAGGTTGACCAAGGAAGAATCAAAGAGTCCACGGAAACATATATACAGTCAGGTGATTAATACCGATATCTTGAATATACACAAGAGACTGGATTCGTTTCAAGCAATGGCCTCTGCTAATGATACCGATTGTCAACCAATCACCTGGTATAATATTTTCCATTATAGCATATTTGGTGAACCCAAATTTTGTAATGAAACTTAGTTTAATCTCAATATATATGAATATCTCTTGTTCCCTAAAGTATTTCCTAAAATACAGTATAAAAAACGGTCTAAACATCAAAAATATTTCCTAAATCTCTAAAAATACAAAACTGAAAAGAATAATAATACTTAAATAAAATTCACACGACTACCATTTCTACTATTGGAATATGATTGACCAGCACTATCCCCAAATGGATTTTGCACTGGAGTTTGACGGTCAGTAGAAATTGATCCACTATAAGTACTGGCAGCAGTATATCCTCGTTGAACATTATATGGATTTCCACCGATTGTAGAATTGGGTTCAATAGGCTCAATTCTATCATAGCTTCTTTCCGAATATACACGAGACACATTCTGGTTTTGTCCCAACATGGTTAATTCGTCATCTAAAGGTGATCCTGAATCAAAATTGTTGCCACCTTTACCATCAACATTACCACCATGCTCATGACCCTTCATAGCAGTAGCACCTAATGCCATCAACTCCATGTCTTCATTTTGATTGGCTAACCCGGCATTACCATCGTCTGGTTTTCCAAATCTAGGTAAGAATGAAACTCTATCATCTTTCATTGGTTGATATCTTGTATCTGGGTTCTTGTAAAGCAAAGCTAATACACAGGTGACAATCGTAAATATAAGCAAAAACAATGCAAACACCGCATTAAGCACAAAGTAAACGACAGCCATTACCGACGAAACAACTTGTGGTTGACGGAAAACATTGGAAAAGAACATAAAAAATAAAGCATTGATGGTGTTAATGACCCCAATTGTAATATTAAACGCATTTGTTCTCTTATCCATGAATGGACGGATCCAACAAACAATTACAAGGTAAGCCAATTCAATAACAAACACAATTACAGCTTGTGCCATACCTTGAGATTGTAACAAGGCAACGAATAAGCCCTTAAGGACGATGTAAGTAAGCGACCCTAAAATGAAGTAGTAACAGTCGGCACGATATTGAACATAAAGGAAACCAAAACGATTAAGGAACTTACCATCTCCGTACAATAAGTAGGCGGGATTTTTAAACTCACGCACCGACTCGCGACCCTTAAGGAACACTCTAATAGCACCTTGCAATAATAACAACAATGTGATTACAAATAGGAAAATGGCGACGATAACGGTAGCTGCAGAATCTCTAGTGGTTAGTTCCCAGAGACACAAAACAGTAATTTGTGGGAGTGCTAAAACAAACAAACGATATAATGTACCCTTGATGATAGATGCCCATTGCTGACGATATTCGTTGAATTTCCCTTCATTCATTACTTTACTTCTGATTAAGATTTCAATGATGGCCTTGAATAACATCAAACACACAATCATGAGGAACGCAAAGAAAAACAAGAATATCATTGCTGTCATGAACAAGCTTGTAATTTCAATTCCTGCCAAATAAGACACTCTTTGAATACCTCTCAACACAAGAATTTTTCCACTTAAATCATCCTTCTCATTTGTTGAATATAATTCGGGATCAAGACTGTCAGAAGTTGCTCCAAAAGTATCCAATGTAACCGAAGCACGCTTAACAAGATCTTTCAGTGGGATACTCGTAAATTTAACCATCTGGGACCATAATTGTTGTGCCGCACGCTTGACGAACCTCTGCACTGAAACAGAAACATAACCTGAAGTAAGAATATCGGTTGGAGATCCACCTGTAGATTGGACATACCAATTGGCAATATCCTGAACAAATCCAGCTCTAACGATACCCATGGACCAAACGAAGTTTTGAGCCCATGCGGCAGCAATAGGAGGAACTCTAGCGACAGCCATCATAGCAGTAATAACCAATGATTGGAAATAGATGAAAAGAGACATCGAATTGGATGCAATGTGAGCTGCAGTATTCGAATGTCCAATAACAGAAATTACACCCGAGGTGATGACCCCTAAACCTGCAACTGCGGCAATAGGCCAGGATGCGTATTTGGTTGCAACAGTTTTTCCATTTGACAATGTTGCCTCAACACAGGCAAGTTGCTGTTGTGATTCTATGTCGTAAATTATGACTCTAACTCTTGCATCCAAATCTGGGATCGTATAGGCGACCCCGGGAACTTGATTGGTAACGTCCTTGCTAACAGTATATGACGAATCCACCTCTAAATGACCACTGCTCATGGGACATAATGGGTTGTTATCTTGCTTGCTATCGTCGTAGTCGATGTCACAAAATGATATATTTCTTTGGAGGACGTTTAACCCATAAGCAATCAAGTTGACATTTGCCCCAACTGTTTTACTATCGATGGTTGAAATGGCGGAAACATGGAATCGAGCAGTGTTATTACCTGGGAAGAACATAATTTCAAAGAATGAAGCTGTAAATTGTGAGTTTTCCATACATGTTAATAATGAGGTTGCTTCTATGAATCGGTCAGCTCTTGAGAATTGGAGTAGTGATAATAACCACACAATTGGTATTAACCACATCATTGTTACGCAGTGATTATATGAATAGTGTTGTCTATAGTAAAAGTTTTTGCTTTGTTTAGGAGTGCAGTAAAAATAAGTTGGTGGGAAAATAGATCAGCACTGCCTTGTTTTGTTGTCCGTAAATCTTGCAAATCGATCGAATTAAAGATTTCCCCGGTTAATGTGGTGTTGCTGGATATAATTAATACAATTTGTGTATCTAGCAATGGAATAGTAATTGGTAAGTAGATAGATCCAATGTCTAGTGGTAGATTGATTGATTGATTGGGTATGGGTGGTGTTGATTACTAGTAGTAGTAGTAGTAGTAGTAGTAGTGTATCAACTGGGTGTTAAGGGGTGTGTGATGGTTGGATGGTTGTAAAAAAAAAAAATTGTTGATTGTTCTTTTTTTTCCCTCACTGTCTTCTGTTCTTCTGTTCTTCTATGACGATTTTAATTAATTAATTAATTCTTTTTTTTTTATTTCTCTTGTGTTTCAACGTAAAACAAAAAAATCAAGCAAACTGAAGCCACAAATTCACGTTGAACTAAAAACGAATAATAATAATAATAATACTTATAACAAGTTCTCTCTCTATAATTACAACGAAAGAACAAGCGTTGACTCTATGGATAATCTATAGCTTTGTGTATAACTGTATGTAGATGTTTACCAGCCTTCAATGCAAGCTTAAATCAACATGGGGGATGCTGGGATGGGGATGGGGGTGTGTCTATTTATATACTTTTTCCCACTAAAACGCGTGACATTTTAATCATTCGTATCTCTGTACTATCTAAACGCAATCAAAAAGAAATTTCGCAACTTCAGAGTTTTACTGACAGCCCCCCCTCCCCATAATTTCTAATTATAGATTTTTTTGAGTTTTTGGTGGGATGCCCTTGATAAATCACCACTTAAAGTGCTGAAGAAAGGATGTTTTCAATTGGAAATATACCCGAACTCCAACATCGCCCATGGCAACTCATTTCCAAGAGATGTGATGGCAAAAAAGTCGAGTCTCGAACATTCGTTTGAGATTTTCACAAGTCATCATAGTTTGAAAAATGCAACGCATAGATTGGCTGACACTGTGAAGAACGGGATTTTGGATGACAACCTACATCAAGATCTCCCATGTTTAATTCTACAACTAGACTCTTCTCGTCATAAGGACGAATATACTCTCAAACGATCACATACGTCGCCAAAGTAATGACCTTTTCGTGTGTTACACGTGCATAAAGCATTTCGTCATTTTCCCTCCTTGTTATTTGGATGTTTTTTTTCTTTGCTTAACGAAGGCTGTGTGTGTGGCAGTGATGTCATTATTATTATTATTTTCTACAGTGTTTCAAAGTACACCTCATCATAGTTACATTCTCTATGTACATCGACTCCAATATGGAATCCGTGAGTAATCTAGTAATTAATGATATAAACTATTCACTCGATACCTTCTATAAATGATAAACTAATAAATAAAAAGAATAAAAAAAACAGTTAATCCCCTCTAGTATGGAATACCATTTGTCAATCTTTGGAATTCATCATAACCAGTAGTATAGAAACTTTCCATAGATTTCTTGATCAACTTCCTAAAATAAATCAGGGCTTGGCGTTCTGACTTTCCAGGTACAAATCTCAGTCTAAGATTCCTAATTGTAGTATCCTTGAAACATGGCAAGCCACTTTCCAACATCGGGGTAACTGTTCTAACAATGGTCTCCATATATGGACGACATGCTAAGTAACCTTTAACACATAATTCTTCAAACCATCTAAAGGCTTGAGTTTCGTCACTCCCACCCAAAACCATAACCATCTCTTTGGTTAACTTGAAAGGGGCAACTTCAAACTTCACACCACCAGGAACAATATCAAAACAAAATCCAAAATCAATATGTAAAATATGTCCTTGTTCATCATACATAATATTCCCATTATGACGATCCTTAAATTGTAACAAATATGAAATAATCAGATATGCTGCCAATGACTTGACCAAATTGTTTCTTGCTCGTTGATATTCAATCGAATTTTCTCCACCAAATTTAGATGTAAAATATTCATATAATCCATTAACCGCTTCACGACCCAACATATCACGTGAAGTTGCATTAGGTAAAACGTCAATTACACCACAGCCAGGAGCGGTCGCAGTAATACGATATGGATAAACGTATAAATCCAATCCTGCATCTTGCCAAATTGTTCTAAACATCGAAATCAATTGTAATGCCAATACATCTTGTCTACAATCATCACCAACTTTGAAAATTGCACTTTGCCACTTTTCAATCGTAGCTGTCTCACCTAGACTATTGACTTCTTCCTTCTTGATCTTGAATGTGGCCATAAATGGTGCCTTTGCATGAGATTGTAAAGGTTTACCTGACTTTCTATTAATATCAATAACAACCCCATCAGGATTAGAAGGCAAGTAAACCCCTGGTTCGACCTTAATCAATGCCATTTCTTCATCGATCTTTTCCTTCTTTTCAGCCTTTGATTTCTTGATGTATGGTTTCAATTTACCAGAAATACTAGTGACTTCGTTAAAGAATCCAAATTCTCGATTATAAAACGCCAAATCACTCTTTGTAAATTCAGCAATCATCTTGGCTTGGATTTGATCTAAGGTTGGTTTCAACTCATCTGGCATAGTACTATTATCATCCTTATAACTATTTGCTAACATATTCCAAATAATTTGATGCGCAAACAATTGACTGACCTTAGCAGCTTCCAATATAAACCTTTCAACATACCCCTTAACATCAAACCTCAATGATTGTACAATCTGTGGGACATAAAAGAACGTCTTGTTAATATCATGACTTTCTAGTGATCTCATGGTATATTGCAAAATAAATGGATTCCCACCGAATGGCGGCAAGAACAAGGTAATTGAATCAATTGGTGAAAGACGTTCCCAGAATAATAAATGATGCGATGGCATACTTGTTCCAGCATTGAGACCAATGAGATATTGAATACCGTCCGCATATGGAATACATGGTAATGGGTTCTTGGAAATAAGCTTCTGCAAAGTATCATCTAAATTCTTAATTTTATAACGCAATGACAAGTTAATGGCAAGAATTGGATCATATTCATATGCCTTGGTGATATGAATATCAGCAATTGGTTCGGTGATAAATGTACCCTTGGTTTCATTTGGATCTAAGCAACTCAACCACACATTAAACTTTGAAATTTCATCATCAAGGAAGAATAATAATATCGTCTTTTTCATTTCAAGTTCATCTTTCACCTTCAAATGCGATGTCAACTTGGCAACATCTCGTAATAACGACAATTCATTCTTGAACTTGAGAACATTGCGCCCAAATGGAAATGTGGCTCTTTGTCTAAACCAAGTCAATGATGCGTCTAATACCAATTCTGTCAAATATCCAGTACTTCTACTACCCAATTTATAGTGGTAGTTCAAAACTTCAAATGAAAACCTAATTAACTCAAATCTTGCAACTCGGGACATTGGGTGGTAACTTGCGTATTTCAAATTCTTTAACCCGGTATCTATAAATTGCGTGAACATCTTTAATAAATGATCACTTTGATTCAATGTAGCCTCGAAACTAGAATTAAATACCTTTATGATTTGTATGTGGGGTCCAAAGCTAGCATCAACAATCTTTGCTTTCCTATTAACTAATTCATTATCAGTAGGTGCATACTCCATCTTCTCAAATTCAGCATGGTCCAAATCAAGTGATTGCGAAAATAATCCGAGTGAAAATTCAATTGATTCTCTCCATTTCTTTGCCAATTCACTCAATAGTAACACCGATAATTCAGTACGATCTTTCATTATAGCCAACCAAACAGCAGAGGCGACGTTCATAATTTGGGGATCAAATTTCTTGAATGGAATTTCCACAATGTGTCTGATAAGTTCTCCACGATTAACGTCACTGAATAATGTCAACCCAGCAAGTTCAATGATCAAACTAATGATTTCATCGTTTGATTTTTCGGATAATCTTTTCTTGGTGTTGTAAATCTTATCTCTGATAGCTATAAATGCATCATCGGTTTCTTCTGCCGTGCGCATAGGAACCTTATGGATTAAGTCTGCGACAAAGGTATTTCTCCATGACAATTGAGAAACAATGTTTGGTAAAGTGTCTAAATTGTGAGGATCATATAATGAAATTGCTGCTAATTCCCGGTCGTTTGTGGAAATACTTCCTGCAACTTCTAAGGCAAATGAAACACCGTATTTGATTGGTGATTCGAATTGAGAAGCGATGCCTTGGTTTTGATTGACGTAGGATTGAATCAAAGATTTGACATCAATATTACATTTGTACATCAA
>JAKUCC010000042.1:0-39356 GCA_030563365.1 Hemisphaericaspora xylanilytica | reverse complement strand
TGGTGAAGATACTTCCCCAGTTATTCTGGTAAATTTCTATCATGATATACTCGAAATCTATCACTGAATACAAGCCATTGAAAAGTTCTTGAGGAAATATCCATGGGTTTATATATTCGAAGCACCTTGTTTCTTGCTACATGAACCCACGAGGCGTCTGGTCATGCCCAAGGCTGTACAAAATTGAATCCAGCGTTTAATTGGATCATTTTGCACGGCATCTCTTAGTGAATTATACACATTTGTTGAAGTGAGTGTACTTCATTCTGACTCGGGTTGGAGTTTTCGGTACTGGTTATGAGATTTAATTGACTCGGAAAATAATTAGGAAGTCCATCTAATGGTGTTAGTTAGTCTGGTGGGCCACTCACTTAGACATAATTGCAAATGTGAAGAAGGCAATCTGGCTACGAACTATCTGAATGGAAGTTACTCTTTATCTTCTCTGGTTTGTTTTCCTACTTCTTTTTTATCAAACGTCTTCCGTCGCCTCAATCATATCAAATATACCAGCTCTACTAAATTGTTATTCAAGGAGATATTAGACATGTCAAATCAGTTGATTGACATAGCTATTGAGCTTTCCCCCCGTCTAGAGAACCCTTTCAATGCATACAACAACCCTCCAAAGCTAGTCATAATAATAAATGTAGTTTGTATAAATTTTATAAATATAGAGCACGACCAAATTACTCAGCCTACACACATACATGCAACATCCCTAATTGGCAATTCTAGACCAATCCTTGAATTCTTCAATACCATATTGAATGTTCTTAATCCAATCATTGATCTTCAAGGCAACTTCACCAGAAGATCCAGCAGCAACAGGAACCTTAATCGATTCACCCTGGTATTCAATGTTATCAATTGGTGAAACAATAGCAGCAGTACCAGTACCAAACGCTTCGAGTAATTGACCCTTGGCTGCTCGTTCCTTGACTTCATGAATAGTCAATGATCTTTCATTAATCTTCCAAACGTTAGCATCTAACTTAGCTCTAGCCAATTCCAAAGCAGAATCACGAGTGACACCAGGCAAAATCATCCCTTCCAAAGGTGGGGTAACCAATTCTTTGGTACCATCATCATTTTCAAACGCAAAGAAAACATTCATAGCACCCACTTCGGTAATATACCCTTCTTCACCGAATAACCACAAGTTTTGAGAGTGGCCCCTCTTGGCAGCTTCCATTTGTGGTTGAATACAGGAAACATAATTAGCACCCAACTTGTAAGAACCCACACCCTTTGGCCAAGCTCTAACGGCATAATCAGTAGCTTCTAACGAGACTGGCTTGAACCCAGCACTGAAGTATGGACCAACTGGAGAAGCAATACAGAATAATAATGCCTTGGTGGGAGCACTAACACCCAATCCAACAGAAGTACCAATCAAAGTAGGTCTCAAATATAACGAATACCCGAATCCTTCAGGAACAAATCGTTCTTCAATTTGTAAGAATTTATCTAACAATTTTTGGAATTCATCGCCGTCAAACGTTGGCAATGCTGCTCTGGCGGCCGATCTATTCATACGTTCCATATTCTTATTTGGTCTGAAGGTTCTAATTTTCCCCTCGGCATCACGATATGCCTTCAACCCTTCAAACAATTCAAACGAATAGTGAAGAACAGCAGTTGCTGGATCGAGGGATAAGTTATGATATGGTTTAATCGTTGGAATGCCCCATCCATTCTCTTGCGTCCATTCGATTTCTAAAATATGATCGGTGAATGACTTACCAAACACCAATTCTTCCTTGGGAAGAGGAGTGGAGGGGGTGGTGGTTTTGGTGATTTGTAATTTACTGGCGTCTAATGGAGCTGACATAGTCGTGAGATGTAAAGAGCTTGATGTACTAGGAAAATATAACCCAACCAAGAGGAGGAGGAGTAAGATGGGATCCAGGGTTTTATATCATTTTTTTTTTTTTTCAATTCACTCTACGCAGTGTGACTCAGTGATAAACAAAAGTGCGGCCCCAAGAAAAATTTTAATTCCGTCTATTTTCGGTTATTGAAGGGATACTTCCGTGGAGAGAGACAGAGAGACAGAGAGGTAGAGAAAGAGAGACAGAGAGAACGACGGAGCAACACAGAAAAAACACAGCGAAACCGGGGTGGGTTCTACCGGAACAGGAAAAACACCCACCTCTTACAAATAATATAAAGAAGTATTACTATTACTCATTCGTCTCTATTACTCATATGCTTTATTTACTATATTCATCAGGATAAAAGATTAATCTTTCAACTCCCAGTTCGGTCAAGATAACCATACGGATAACCCCACCAGATGATCCATCCCATTTAATCGCCTCACTCAATGCAGTCTTGATAAAATCAACACACTCATCCTTCTCCATTTCAGGCTTATAATTCTCATTACACCAACCATAGATAAAAGTACTACCACTTCCAGCAATCGCATATTCTTGTTTATGTATACTTCCACCAATAGGCACTGAAAACACCAGCCCGCCATTCTTTTTATCGTAACCAGCAACAATAATACCCGCAGTCAAATTGTCCTTGTTATTATAGCAAATCTCTTGGAAAACATTAGCAGCAATCTCGGTAGTTGGATTCTCGCCAAAGGGCAATTGTGAAGCATAAACTTGTAAATAATATTTCACCATATCAGCCACCGCTTGAGTGTCTGCCGCAGAACCACTACGACAACAATATATAGTATCGTGGATTTGGGTCAATTTGTCAGTGACTCTATTGGCAATGTATGAACCAGTGGTTGTTCTTGAATCAGCCCCCAAGATGACCCCACCCTTGAAATTGACAGCCATAATCGAAGTACCTAGGTTCACTTCACCCTTTTTCAAATGATTAATGTCAACGTTGATCCCGTTCATGTTTTGGTAATATTGAATTGTATATGTATGGTATGATATGTCAATTGGTGTTCAATTGATTCCTACTGGTTTAAACAAACAATTGCCACTGATGTTGAGATTTTGTTGTTTTAATTTGCCGTTTGTTTGAAGACCAACTGAAAAAAAAAAAAATCAACCTGAAAAAAGTACCGGCACGATTGTATCACGTGACTAATGACCGGAAGTACCAAACAATAGATGAAGGATTATACTCAGTAGCGAATTATTTTATATTGATGTATACCAGAAGGGGATGACTATGAAATTCATATAAATCGCATGGTCTTCATAGCATTATTATGGATCGTAGTTCTTTCTTTCCAGTAGAAACCAACTAGTTCAAGTATGCTTATTCTGATAGTTCAATTATTGGCAATCCTTTCGGCAGTGCTTTCAACACCCATCACCAACGAACCAACTCCATTCCTATCTGCCGACGAACTATCACATCTAGAAGGAGATCCCGAAGTCACTCATAAAGTAATATTCACCATCTCCGAAAGATTTGGGAAAAAAGACCCTTCAAGCATCATAGGCAACGTCACCATTGGTCTTTTCGGCACTGTCGTCCCCAGAACCGTGGAAAACTTCTATCAACTCTCCACACATAAAAACGGATACGGATACCTCAACACACCCTTCCATTCAATAATTAAACATGGAAGGCTTGCAGGCGGGGATTTCGTAAAGGGAAACGGATTAGGTGGATTTTCAATCTATGGCGAAACACGATTTGACGATGAAAACTTTGAAATTAAACATAATAAATTGGGACGAGTATCGATGTTGAACAAGGGTTCAAACAGAAATGGTTCTCAGTTCATTATCTCGACTAAACCAGATTCGCTGGGTTATGATGGGAAATATGTCGCTTTTGGGCAATTGATTGGTGGGATTGATGTCTCAGTGGGCATTTCTCCTAAGCAAAAGATTTTCATTAGTGCGATTTACACCCAGACTAAAGACGAGACTGGATTGACAAGAGTGATTGATCCAAATGACTTGGACTGGAATGAACTTTTGCAAAAGGATCAACAAATGACTGGATCTGCTACGAGCAATGAATCCAACTACGGGATACCTCGTCATTCGTATACAGGTCTTTTTATTTGTTTATTAGTTTGTGCCGTTGTGGTGGTGGGTGTTAAATTCAAAGTAATCAAGTTGGCATCACACGATGACAAAATGAGACCTTTGGATTAATGATATATGGTTTGCTTTTTGATTTGTAATTTTGTGTATGGTTGTATAGTACATTGAGTTTATAAAGAGATTTAAGCAATTACAAAGTGAAGGCTTCTTGTTTGGTAGTTAATTTCATTTGGGTAATAGAGCATCAGAAGGATCTTCCATGGTGATCTACTTATTCTGGAATGGCTTCAGCTCGTGTCTACGAATGAGAGTATACGACAAGATGTTGCTAATTGAATTGGTGATCTATAATTAGTATGATAACATTATTCTCGTTCAGTATTTCGACATCCAAGTGATGTACAAATCATCCGTGTTGTTTAAAGCCGTTCTAGGTTATTTCTCTAGAGAAATTGCTTCTTCGTTTATGTTGCAAGGAATCAGACTTCTTAATATTTAAAAATTTTGCCGCCTGCAAAAAAAAATGTAAATGGGTGCAAATATTTGTGGAACCACTTCCAAACTCAAATAACTCTACTTTTATACTTCACAATCATTATTCAAATAACCTCAGAATAATCCACCTAATATGTTTCACGAACTCAAAGGCAACTTAAACCAAATTAAGACCAAGATCACAAGATCTCTTCAACCATTTCAAAATGTCTTCAAACAACATCTCATTAAATTTCGTCATGATTCCAATGAAAACTCCAACACCACCAACACCAAAACTAGAAAGAAGAAAAAGAGAGTTAGATTCCGTGGTGTTACTTCCATTCCTAATACTTCACCAATCCTATTAACCATCCCCCAAGACCCTTCTGAAGTTTTCCAAACCATTGATTCCATCGTTCCGTCCATTGTCGATGATAACATCTCCTGGGATATTACCGACCCACCACATATCACCACATTCGAACATTATATGATTGATGATTCAATTCCGGTTAAAGATATAGATATCAAATCAATACAAAATTGTTCCAATTCACCAATTCTTTGTGATTCCTTGATATCCTTCATTTCACCAATTGCCCCCTCACCTCTCACTGATTCAAGTTGTTCCTATTTATGCATTAAACAGAGGAAACAGGTCAGGTTTAATTCGGGTCCCGAGTTTGAAGAACTTCTTGAGTATAAAGAAACTGATGCTCCACTTATGGTGGGATTGACTAATAGTATAAACATTCTAAGTCGCAGAGATCGCGGTTAGATTGAGACAGAAACAGTTTGTGATGTTCCCAATTATAGCTTGTTCAGCTTCCATATTGACATAATTAATCTCGTCGCTTGGTTATTGTGACAGTGGCGCAATATCCGTCCCTCAACAGTAGAACCTGACATAGTGCCGGTTTGTCACTCCATTGGACAGTTCACATGCTAATCCACATTCAAAGCATCTCAATCTATCAGTTAATTAACTCAACGTTGAGGCATGTCTTGATAGAGCTTTATATCCATATATTCTGGGTTTAGCATTGTACTTATTTATTGTATACTAGGGTTTTTCTTAATATAAACTTACGATTTCTCTCAATATGGTACACTTACTCCTTGGGCAAACATACAAATTGATTACTACTCCTGCAGAGCCATAATTCAACAAACTCAAAATTCATTCATTTGCCATCCTCTATCAATCACACTCGACCCCACCATTAGTGTAAGCACTAAAAGCACAAGAGACTATACTCAGGTAACGGTTACCCATTGTTCGACTTCTCATTGGAATTCGTCCATCCCAATATTTCCCAAATTCTGCGACTTCCGAACACAAGTCACCTGACTTACAACTCTCGGAACTCTGTGCCCCCCCTCCCTCCCCATGGTGATAAGTTTCAGGTTTCGTGTATTCTAGTCACTTTCCACTGACATTGCGAGGCAGCAGGGATTCAAATATTTACGGAATGGTCCCCCCCTGTTTCTTAAATTAACTATTGCTGTTTATAAAAAAAAACACTATATTTTCGAATAACTTTAATCACCATTTACTCACTCAAGCATGATTATTACACCAATTGTTCAAATAATCACGCTTGTTTCATTCGCTTGTGCCAGTCCCGTCAATGTCGCGCCATTCCTTTCGCAGGACGAATTGGTGTTTTTGGAAGGAGACCCCCCAGTCACTCACAAGGTCCAATTCACTCTTTCAGAAAAGCAACCATCGCCAGAATCGAGCAAAGTCCTTGGTGATATTACCATTGGTCTTTTTGGTACTGTTGTCCCCAAAACCGCGGAAAACTTTTATGAATTATCCCGACATACATTTGGGTATGGATATCTTTATTCACCATTCCATCGAATAATTGAAGATTTCATGATTCAGGGAGGGGATTTCGAGAGAGGAACAGGTACCGGTGGTTATTCAATCTACGATGAGTCGAAATTCGACGATGAGAATTTCACCCTTAAACATGATAAATTGGGTCGGGTATCCATGGCCAATGCGGGCAAGGATACTAATGGGTCCCAGTTTTTCATCTTGAATAAAGAAAAGACCCCGCATTTGGATGGGAAACATGTCGTGTTTGGACAAGTCATTGGCGGGATTGACGTGGTGTTGGCAGTTAAACCCGGGATGGATGTATATATTAGTTATATACGTACCCAGACGAAGGATGACAAGGCGATGAAGGAAGCAGTTAATGCTATAGCAGCAAGTGATGATGAGGATGAAGAAGACGAGGATATACAAGAGGATGCCGAGGGAGGGACTCCAGATACCGCTGAATATGTTCGAGAAAAGACAAACAATACAGTTGTCGGAAACGAAGAAGGTAATCTTGAATCATTCATTGGTGAATACAAGTATCTTTTGCTTTGTATCTTAGTATGTGGGATTGTGATTGGGTATGGTATGACATCACTCAAACAAAAACACCAATACAAACCAATTGATTAATCCAAATCACTCACATCCACCAGCACTTTTTTTTCCTTCCTTCCTTCTCTCACCCCCAGGGCACCCACCTCCTTTGCTAATAATTATTTTGCTCATCTCTGTTGTATAGCTTGCACCAATCTTTAATGTAATTATGTCACGAACCAAATTCCCAATCGTATCAGTAAGGAACCTCCCTTATAACACCACCACCGACTCGCTCTATGAATTTTTCGGAAAGTATGGAAACATCAACCAAATAAGAATCCCCGACCCATCACCCACCTCCTCTTCGTCCACATCGACAACACCACAGCAGGGAACGTGTTTCATCATATATTCCAACGTTACGAACGCAATCAGGGCCGCTCATGATTTGAACGGGGTGAATTTTAATGGGCGATATTTAGTCACATCATTATATCATGTCGATCGAGCTAAGATCGCCAATGATGAGATGATCCTAAGACAAGAACAATTGAATGATTTGAAAAAGATGTATGAAATCGGTGAGTAAACGTTCATGAAATGGGGTGGATTGAACGGGCTCACCTCATTATATCATGTCGATCGAGCTATGATAGCCAATGATGAGATGATCCTAAGACAAGAACAATTGAATGAATTGAAAAAGATGTATGAACTAGGCGAATAAGGGTCTTCACGATTATCACGTTCATGAAATGGGGTGAAGTGAAGGGGAGATATTTTACTCACGTCGATTGAAGTCGGATTGGCCATGATGAGATGATCCTAAGACAAGAACAATTGGATGAATTGAAAAAGATGTATGAAATTGGTGAGTAAACGTTCATGAAATGGGGTGAATTTTAGTGTGAGATATTTTACTCGATCGAAGTCTTATTGGCCAATGATGAGATGATCCTAAGACAAGAACACTTAAATGAATTGAAAAAGATGTATGAAATAGGTGAGTAAACGTTCATGAAATGGGGTGAATTTTAGTGTGAGATATTTTACTCACGTCGATCGAAGTCGGATTGGCCAATGATGAAATGATCCTAAGACAAGAACAATTGAAAGAGTTGAAAAAGATGTATGAACCAGGCGAATAAGCGTGTTCACGATTATCACGTTCATGAAATGGGGTGAAGTGAAGGAGAGATATTTTACTCACGTCGATCGAGCTACGATAGCCAATGATGAAATGATCCTAAGACAAGAACAATTGAAAGAGTTGAAAAAGATGTATGAAATCGCTGACTCACTTAGAAGCATTATGCATCAAGCGATGTGAAGGAATACTACAAAGAAATCCTAAATCACAGAAAACAGGATTTACATTTTCCTGAAATCGCCATACTCCACGTCAGTGTTACTTCAAATCTATACAGAGTATAGGTATTTATTATCCATTTTATATAATATACTTAAAAATTTATTCACTCTTCTTTTCCTCCTTCGACTTCTTCTCCTCCTTCTTTTGCTTATCACCACTGGCTTTCTTCTCCGCCTCAACAATTGGACTGACCTCCTCCTGCTTATTCTTCTTGACAACCTGTTTCTTTTCCTTTTGAATTGAAAGATCAATCATTCCAAGAATATAATAACTCATCAATGCCACAAACACAAACCCAGCAATCTTTCCTACCTTGTAGAAATAATCAGCTTGAGTGTATTTATACCTAACGTATAAGTTCAATTCGGCCAAACTATCAAATAAGTTTCTATACTTAACAACAACCTTAACATGACCCTTTGAAACATCCAAATACGAAAATTCATTTTCAATAGATAACGATTCATAAGCAATTGGCGATGAAATATTGATAAATTGGGCATTTTCAGGTAAATAAAATTGCACCGAAACATTATCATAGGTGAAATCCTGTGCAATACTCATCAATGGGATCTTTACGATATATTCATCACTAGCATCCTTGATCTTGTGTAAGTAGTTCGACAAATCATCCGACCTTCCCAAGGTGAAATTATAAAACCATCCTCCAAACACGGGGAATCTTGGACGTACTAATAAATGACCCTTCGAGAATGCAGAAGTAGATACAACCCCCACTTTATCAGTATAATAAAACCCTTCCAATTCTTCCTTATCACGCAAGGGGAAGTCCAAAAACCCAAGCGCCCAATGATCTCTTCTTGCTTCATACCTCCCCTTCATCCAATCAACTCTCGAAAACCCAGTTGATAACTCAGCACCACCATTGGTCAATTCGTAATATTCCTCAATCGAAACCTTATTGACATCAGACGCAGGCAACCAGATCGATCTAACATAATTGATAACCTGGGGCAATGGATAGTTGAACTGATATCTTAATCCCATTGGCGAAACTGTAAATGGAGGAACATCAATTGGGAATGGACCATAGATTAATTCTTTATTAGCCACAACGGGAGAAATTTGCATTTGGGTATTATTCAATCCCAATTGCAAATCAACCTCTTCACCCTTCTTCATCCCCAAGAAATGCACCGAATATTGATTGGTAACATATGGCGAATATGGAAACTTGTTTGTTTGGTATAAAAGATATTGATCATCTTCCAACCCAATCTTGGCTGGTTGCGGCACCAAACTATGACTATAGAAATAATTAACCTTAATCTCAATATTTGAATTGGGCGCAATCGGAACGGGTAATTTCAATTTAAACAATTTATCAGGGATAACCTCTTCAAAATCAAGTTCTAAATCACCTTGTTCAGGCAACACAGCAGCAAAAATCGATAATTCCCCAACAGACCCAAATCCATCATTGACACTAAAGTAATATTCATCCTGTGGCACCGAATTGGTGTTTCTAATCCGAATATGATCGGTTTCCTTGACATAAGACCTCGATAAATCGACTAATCGCGAATAATCAACATTCTCCCAAGTATTGTTGTATGAAACTGAATCAACTAATTGGGATTGACATAATGCCAACACAAACCCCAATGCAACGATCAATTGATTCCACATTTCTTGTATTGTATGTTAGACCAAACTCAATCGGAGATTCGTTGGTTGTCATTTGTTAGAGGTTTAAAATTGTTTGACGTGTTTTTTCTACTCAAATTGAAGATTCAAAGAAGCGTACTGCATACAAGTCAACCTCCATCCACCACCACCATCATCCCCCTTAATATGGTTGCAAAATCTAACATTAACTGCATTATGTGAAACCACTCGTTTTCTCTACACCCACCAGTAATAATCATTAACCACACCTTCTCGGTACAGAACACTCCCAAATCAACTCCATTCTACAAACATTTACAAACATTTACAAACAACGCAAATTGACATAGATTCATATCCAATGGCCAACGTAAACACAATATATAAATCAATCCTAAAAACATAATCAGTATTCAACAAATCAAAGCCAAAAACTTTACCCAACCAACCCTTCCCGAGGCATCTCACGCCCCCCTCTTTCATCAAGTGTAAACAAAAATTAAAAACCAATCATAAAACTCATAAACAAAAAAAGAAAAGAAAATCCAAAAAAATCGCTTTCTGACTTCAAGTTAAAATCCTAACATACCAGCTTATTCACGCGAACTAACAGCGGACAAAATTTCATAATCAGAAAGAGTCTCTTGCTCGTCGCTATCATTACTAATCATATCAAAGTCATCTTCAATGTTACCTTCAGCATCATTGACATCCGCTTTGGCATCCATATAACTCGAACCTTCAATACTAGATTCCTTAGGCAAGCTTGGTAAAACCATTGAATGGATCGATCCTCCTCCATAAGAATCTGTAACACTCTCCAAATCATGCGATTCATCGATAACCAAGCGATCAGACATGTTATGGTTACTTAAATCAACATGACAGACATTGTATTCATTCTTAAGAATAACCTTAAATGGGAACTTGAAATGGCCGGTACTAACTCCAATATTGAATTTGGTCGATTTTCCTGGTAAGATGCCTTGTCTCTTCATGATGATCATTGACAATATCGAATTATGTACACAATTCAAAATTTCCAACTTCAAATTGTCGCAGTCAAACACCTTTTCTGACTTATTAGTAATCAATAATTGTGCCAATGAAGATGACTTGGGTACGACCGTAACAATAATTTCATCGTCATTACTAAGGATATGATTTGGATTCGTAATCAAAACTGGCGATTGAGTACGAGAAACCAGGGAAATTGAAGGCGAAGGAGTATTACTGTCTTCTTCCAAACTGATAAGGT
This sequence comes from Hemisphaericaspora xylanilytica, assembly GCA_030563365.1. Lineage (NCBI taxonomy): Eukaryota > Fungi > Ascomycota > Pichiomycetes > Serinales > Debaryomycetaceae > Hemisphaericaspora > Hemisphaericaspora xylanilytica. Next base: position 28,263 of record JAKUCC010000042.1, on the reverse strand, counting down.
TATTATCATCATTGGTCTTTTCACAATCAACATCCATATTGTCACTTTCGCTCTTTATACCACGAATCGATAAAAGAGATTCCGAATCCTTCAGGAAATCACCCTCCATACAACAATTAGAACCAATGATTCTAACCTTCATACCATCAGTCAACATATCGTTACCAAAATTATTACCTAAATTGTAAAATCTTTGTTGACCAGGTTTGATATCATTAACATTCTTCACAGTAACAAACTTAGAAGAACCATCCTTATAAATAAATTCAAATTGCAAATTGCCACCTTGTATAAGTTCACCAGAGTTATTAGTCAACATCAAGGAAATAATTCTTGAATTTTCACAAGTCTTCTTTGGTTTAATACAAACATTTCCATACTTGATAGGGCCATAATTGCTTTCATCATAGGCAATTATTGATGAATTGTAGTCTTCATTATCTTCTTCTATAGGAGCGTTAAGTTCATCTATATTTTGGTCCTCTTGTACTGTCTTAGACTTCTCAGCCTCTTCAGCCGCTTCGATAAGACTCTTCAAAATGGCAAACTTGACATCACTGTCGGAATCTTTTGCGTTAACCAAATCAACCAAAGCATTGTACTTCTCAGCATCATCAACATAATTCCCCATTTCTTGTTCCATCTCTTCCGATTTTTTCGTTACTTCATTTGCAGCCTCAACAAGAGTTTTCAAAATTGCAAACTTTACATCTTCATCTTGTTCCTTGGCATTTACCAATTCGGCCAAATCATTATATCTTTCTGAATCTCTAATGTACTGTTCAATTTCTTTAGTACACCCATCAAACGCCTTGAAGAAGTCACCAGTTCTAGCAGCCTCTTCCAATTTCCTTCTCATTTCAGGAGGACAATTGTCTACAGGAATATCCAATACTGTTTCATTTGCATTGGAGTAAGAGTAAGCTCCTGGCATTCGCGAATGCACGCCGCATGGAGGACGGTAAGCAAATCTTCTAGGTGGACAATGTGGATGGTGATGTGGTGGAGGAGGTGGAGGAGGTGGAGGTGGTGGAGGTGGTGGAGGTGGTGGATGGGGATGTAAGTGTGGACGGAATTGTCTTGAACCAAATCTATAAGGGCATCTACCGTACCCAAACAAAGCTGATGGATCAATTATTTTTGCCATTGGGTGCAAATACGAATGTTCACCATAGTTGCGCTTTTCACGATGCAGTTTTGCTTCACATTTGGAACATAAGTCAAAATTATCACAAACCAAACAACAATATCTAACTCCCTTTAGTGGAACAAATTCATTTGGATGACAAACGTCACAGCAGATATTAGTATGAACAACCTCAGGCTCGGATTCCGAAGCTGCAGAAGTAGCACGAGGTCTTTCGGGAGAAGCGGACCTTTCTGCTGTGGATGATGATGGTGATGCTGCTGCCGCTGCTGCTGCTGTTGGAATGTTATTGTTTGCCACTGCCAAATCGGCAAATAACTCTTTAAAGTGCTCTAAAGCAGCCTCAAATAACGCATCACCCAAACGTGCAAACTCAATCCCATAAATCTTCTTATCGTCTGGTTTCTTCAGTTCCTTTGGCTCCTTGGTCGTTGGTGGTGGTGGTGTTGAAGATTGTGCTGATGCAGGAGGAGACGAATCAGTGATTAACAAATTGATGTGATTCTTAACCTTTAAACTTCTGGTCAATGCTCTGAAATCATCACTAGATTCCAATGGAACATACGAATGATGCTTCTTTGATTTTCTAGAATACTCCAAGAATCTGGCATCTTTGGATAAGATATCAATCTTACTTGATAAAAACTTGGTTAAAGCAGCTTTTGACTTTACTGGGGAGAATTCATCTCTGTCAACATTGAGAGTTGTTTCAAATGGGGGTGGTGGTGCTATGAAATGAGAAGTGGATGGTACTGATGGTGAAGAGGGGTGGATTGATTTGTTTAGTGTAATCTTGATGGTAATTTGTTGTTTAAAATTACTCATTGTTAAATCAGTAAACAGTATGGGATGAATTGCTTTCGTAGACAATGGTGGACTGAATAACTGATAGGATGGGTAGACTTATAAATGATGATGATAAACACTAGGATGGCGAAATAAAACCTGAGAGTAAAGTAAAAGTTAAAGAGTGATTTGTATAATAAATTTGCCATCCATCCATTAATCGTACCCCCTTTATTTGTAATTTATTTAATTAATTCATAATTTTATTTTTATTTTATTTTTGTTTGTGTGAAATTGGGGTCATGAGATTTACAAATCATCATCCTCAACATACATTTACTCACACTCCTTAATTGGGGGAAAAACAAACAATCACTATATACTATACTATAAAAAACAGTTATACCCCCCACACCCCCCAACAAAATTTTAAGGAATAATTGGGGGGCAATGATTACATCTACAACAGTATAGATACATGATAAATATATTTATATATAAATAGATTACATTTAATAGGTATTAGTATATCATTTTCTTACAAGTGATATCAGAATCATCTATCCTTTACTGTGCAATCCTCTTCTATACTAACTACTACTTAACTGTACTAATCTCAACTTCCCCATACTTTTTGATAATCAGTGGATAATTAAAACAGGAACAAAATCCGCTAATCACAAGATGAGTGCGGCACCATCTGAAATTTCCTAATTTGGTAATTAACACCCGTCTCCCTCTATTTGATAACAAACAGTGAAAAAAAAAAACAATCATTACACGCAAAATACCTTAAATACGCTTGTCCAAGCACCACCCATTCCCATGATTACAAAATATCCAAAGGCAGTGGTATTTGACTTAGATTACACTCTCTGGCCATGCTGGTGTGACACACACATATACACGCCGTTAAAATCACAATCACCCACCGAAATCATCGACTCTAATGGCATGTCACTATCATTCTACCCCGATGTCGAGTCGATCATCTTGGAACTTCATCACGCCAACACGAAAATCATCGCCGCCAGTAGAACGGCGACGCCCCATATCGCCAGGGAGATATTAACGCGATTGCATATTGGTGATAAACCGGCATTGACGTATTTTGATAGTTTGCAGTTTGGACAGGGGTCAAAGATTGGACATATTCGATCGGCAGCGAAGGAATTAAATATGATTAAGGAATTACAAGAAGGGGAGTTTATATTGTATGATGATGAACGAAGAAATCGAGATGTTGTAAAGATTAATTGTCATTTTGGACATATATATGATGAACAAATTGGAATCACCAGAGATCTCTTCTTAACGGAGATAAAAATTTGGAGTGAGAACAAGAAAAAAAAACCGACACAAGATAAACAAATAACTAGGGTATAGTCATATCATGTTAATCATCACTCTAAAACTCACTACATACGTCATATACAAATTAAATATATAGAGTTCCACTCATTCATACATGCCATTGTCACCTCCTAAAGAAAAACTTTTGGATATATAGAAATATAGTCAATATTATTTGTGTGAAATTAATATTAAATACCACCTTGAATAAATTAAGAAGTTTCTTGTATTGACTTAACAAGGGTAACAAGGTTATCGTGAGAAGCATTAGCGGGTGGGTTGACCTCTTTCTAATACATGTTAGTATAATCATTCTCTCTCTCTCTCTTTTGAGTATAATATTCCTGCTTTATTTTATACATACCTCAATTAGATAACTCTTCAAATTGTGATCAGACCACTCGGTAACATCAACATAACTTTGGTCTACCGATGTGCCATTTGCAAGTTTGTCAGATTCGTATAATTCTATAGGTTCATTATCATCATTAACTAAATCATTTGATTCTTCCTTATCATTCTCCTCGTCATCGCCTGCTTCTCCTTCTTCGATGGTGGTGGTGGTGCCCGTTATGTAATTATAAAGGTTGGTTCTTAAATGTGGGAAAGTGTTTAATACAAGGTATCCAGTAGCTAGCACTGCTACACTAGCTGTCAATCCGAGCTTTAATTTATTGGCAGAATTGGATTGTTTGAGTTGAAGTGACATAATTACAGTTGTCTTGAACTAATCTTAATTGATTCTAGAAAGAAATGTTGAAATGGGGGTTACTTTAGTTTGATATCCTTTGGTTTGATATTTAAACTTTTTGCTATTGCCCGTTTCTCCTTGAAGGTTAAAGTAAAGTAGAGAAAGTAAAGTAAAGTAAAGAAAAAAAAAAGATTGTAATCAATTGTCACATTAATTTTGCATCCCACAAAATATTTTGTTGAGTCAAATCAAGTTAAACTACCGAGGATATATAATCATATCGACCCACCCACACAACCCCCCCAATCACCATCACCATAATTTTAGTTTTCACTAAAACTGACAGATTGATTTCTTCTCCACAATACATTTTGTAAATAAACTCCGGATATATTCCGGTTCTTGCATATCACCCCCCCTCCCCCTCACATACTTCCATTATCTGTAAAACCAATACCGATAATTTTCAAGTTATTACCAACCGATTCTTCCCTTTTAATTCACACTTTAGACAAGCTTACATCTACACTGAAAAATACAGAGAAATAATGTATCTCCTCTAACTCGCAGAGCATAACAGAGACAATCGTTGACTTGCTACTGTTATTTTCTTATCTTGCGAATGGTGGCAGTATTGACAAACACTAGTCGTTTTAAGGCACAGCATCTTAAAAAACAGACTGAGTCATTCCGTTTCAGCCTCCCCCTATTATCAATTAGACTTTCTAGTGCGTGATTATGCATGAGGACAGCAAATGAAAGAATAATAGAAAAGAAAAACAAAACGAGTCGCGACAGAACCTCGATTAATCACGTCATGGAATCAATTCATTCACCACAAGTATTTAAGACAGAGTCGGGCATCTACAATTTATACTACTGTATAAAACGCTGAATATCAGTTGTCATTGATTTTACAATCACAATAATACTATTATTCATTTATAATACACAAAGAACTAAAAAATAAGACTTAAGCACACCATATCCTGAGCCACGAGAGCAGCAGCAGCAGGACATTCCTTTTTATCAATAGAAACACCCCATACCACCCAACTTATAATTCTTGAGAAGCCTTGGTTGCCTTTCCTGATTTCTTTGGTAACAAGTTTTGGTGAATGTTTGGCAACACCCCACCTTGGGCAATAGTAACATGACCCAACAATTTATTCAATTCTTCATCATTTCTAATGGCCAATTGTAAATGTCTAGGAATGATTCTTGACTTTTTGTTATCTCTAGCGGCATTACCGGCCAATTCCAAAATTTCGGCGGAAAGATATTCCAATACCGAAGTTAAATAAACTGGGGCCCCGGACCCAATACGTTGGGCATAGTTTCCCTTTCTTAATAATCTGTGGACTCTACCCACTGGGAAAGTCAATCCTGCCTTGGATGATCTTGAAGTGGATGCCTTTTCGGTTGATCCTGCTTTTCCTTTACCTCCTGACATTGTTATATATGAGTTTGATTATAATTTAATATAAAATTGATTTGATCAATAATAAGAAGAAAGAAAACTTCAAAACTCTTTTTAAGATAAAGCGTTTGGAGGGGGGGATTAGTTAAAATATTTATATAAACTGAATCAAGGTTGAATTTTTTTGTTTATGTTTTGAAGTTGTTATAAGATTAGTAGTATTGTGTCTATTGTTTGATGACGTTTGGTGGCGACTGTTATGGTATGAACCAACAATACAACAAACTCGTGTAGCGTTTACCATCGACGCGCGTGTTTGAGGGATCGATCAGGTCTCAGCATTACTCATTTGGGAGCGTAATTTTGAGTACACTTTTTCTCGTGGTAAATTTCGTTCTAGCAGCGTATATCTGGGTACACCGTTAGTAGTTTTTCGGGGCTGGGCAAAATTCCACGCGCTCCTGCCACTCCCATAAACTAAACATCATAACATTACACATAACCCAACCCTCCCCCATCCATCCAAAGACGTGAATTGATTAAATATCGCGTTTTCTTCTTGACAGAATACATCATTTATAAACAATTGTAAATCCCAAAACTTTGAATTGAATTCCACTTGATTCTTCTTCTTCTTCTTCTTCTCTCTATCCAGACTTAATACCAAAAACATCTACATATCTCACAATGGCCCCAAAAGCTGAAAAGAAACCTGCCTCCAAAGCCCCAGCTGAAAAGAAACCAGCCGCCAAAAAGACCGCATCCACCGATGCTTCCAAAAAGAGAACCAAAGCCAGAAAGGAAACCTACTCCTCCTACATCTACAAGGTGTTGAAGCAAACCCATCCAGATACCGGGATCTCCCAAAAGGCCATGTCGATCATGAACTCATTTGTCAATGATATCTTTGAACGAATTGCCTCGGAAGCTTCCAAGTTGGCTGCTTACAATAAGAAATCAACCATTTCCGCTAGAGAAATCCAAACTGCCGTCAGATTGATCTTGCCTGGTGAATTGGCCAAGCATGCCGTTTCTGAAGGTACCAGAGCCGTCACCAAGTATTCTTCTGCTTCTAACTAGGTTTGATGATGATAGAATATGAGTGACCAACGTGTCCCCCCTTGTTAAGAAAAGTTTTTTTATTAAAATTTTTTAGTGTATTTTTAGTTGATTAATTCCCACCCACCCATCCCCATTTGCTTTAGTTCGTTTTAGACAACTTCTTGGTTTTTTTGCTTTGGATCAAGAGGTTTGGATTTTGTATATACGTTTTTATATGTATGTATGAGGAGAAATGAAAATGTATTATAATTGTTGTGAATTGAGTATTTGTAGATGCAACTCTTTGGAAATATCGGAGGTGAGAAAAGATGCAAGAAAACATCTACATGGTGACTCCACTGCGTTTGTTCATGACACCATCACGTCATTTTGATTTTTGCCATTAATGGCTAAACTCAACGTGACACTGAATTTCGTGATGACAACTTAAGCTGTTACCGACCCTGTTCCATTGATGGATCTTCGACTACCTCCACTACATCCTGATGGGCCAGGTCAAACGAGCGTGGAGTGTTATTGTTCAACTACGTTTCCCTGACTCGCAATCAAACCTGAAACTACATTGCTACAATCTCATATTTCCCTCATTAACAACCACCATTATTCAATTTATTTTATTTTTTTCACTTCTCTCGATTGTTTTGTTGGAGTTTTAGACCACACCCTCCAGTCAATTTCAATTTCAATTTCAATCACTCGAGTCTAGATCATCATCTATTGATCATGATTGTCATCAAGTGCATGTGAAAGGAGGTCTAATGAAAATTTTTTATTTTATTTTTCACCACCACCACCACCATCACCCAAAAACTAGAAAAATCGTTAGTTTTATTATGTTTCCCGAGGCAACCTTGCGTTTTAAATTTTATCTATCGGGTGTATGTGTGTATGTGTGTGTGTGGATGGGTGTATGGGTCATTATGGGATTCAATTGAGATAAGGAAAACAGCAATGATATGTTATTTGATTGCTGTCGTTTGTTGATACAATGAGTTAATTCCCTCGTGGGTAACGCGTGAGTCATCTCTATCGGGGTGGGGGGTGGTGGGTAGGTGGTGTATTTGGTAACATCATTGGAAATGGTGATTGATTGATGATGATGTTGTTAAGAACCGATCAAGTAAATGGTCACGAATTTTTCTGTTGATGTTATTTTTTATTTTTTTATTTTTTATTTTTTAAGTGAAAAAGTTTTCTCTCTTTGTCTTTGTCTCTCTTTGTCTTTCTCTCTCTATGTATTTATTGCACTGTCTGTTTTTTTTTCTTTGGCTTCCCCGGATTTTCACTTTCACTTTTAGCGTCTTTCTTTCTCTCTCGAAGAAGAAGAAGGTTTTCAGGTTAAGAAAAATTTTTGAGTGATCATTATTGATTCATAATTTATTCATTTACAATGAAGAAAGGGAAGGCTAAAATTAGACTATAAATACCAGTAATTTCTCCTGTTGTTTAAATTTAAGCATTTTTGTTGTAGTTTGCTCTCTTTAGTATCTCTACTCATTCAACCTTTATACATCTAGTTATAACATAGACATAATTAGCTTGCTTTTTTGCTTGTCAATAACATTCCTTGAAGAGAACTCACTGAACGGAATCTAGTACCCCCCTTATAGATAGACATAGACCAAGACCCAAGAAGCTTAGTGTCTGTTCGTTTTTTTAAGTGTGATTGACTTTGAAGTAGAAGAAGAAAGAGAAAGAGAAAGAGAAAAAAAGTTGGTGATTGATTACGTCATACCAATAGAAACACAATTGTTGCAATTCAGTTTTCTTTGTTGCATTTAGTTTGCATTGTTTTGTTTTGTTTTGTTTGTGAAAGGGCCAAAAGAAAAGTGTATATCAATATTTTGCAGCCATTTTTATAATTTACTTTCCTTACTTTTGTATATCGACTGATTGCTGCTGCTATTTCTATATTCCTGGCTATAAAAGTTTACTTGCTATTTATTACATTAGACACTTTACCCCAACCCACTCGACATTTTTACAATTTATCACCCCAAACAACAACACCCACAGTCAGCTTTAACTTCATACCCTGACACCAGATTTGCCATTATCCACTTGACTTGTTGTTTCTTGTTTGTTTTCCTATTGACATAAAAATCCAAAGTGGTTTATGCTCCTCAATTATTTTTGTTGCTGGCCATATTTTGTGAATAATACAAAGAAAATTCCTCCCGTTTTTATACTCACCACCACAAAGATAAATTAAAACAAAGACTAGTCACGATGAAATTGTCAAAGATAGTCGTATACTCAATCGCCGCTGCTCATTGTTGGGGTACGATAATCCCCCACCAAATTCTACCCCTGGTTCAACCACCAACTGTTAAATCATCATATTTAAATTCATTATTCAATGAATTCGTCTCGTATTTCTACCCGTCATATTCAGAAGTCGACGAATTAGAAGACTGGATAAGTCGAGAAAAGAATATCAGTTTCCACAGAATGATCAATAATATCGGTGGGTTAAGTTCAACTCTTGCGGGAACGGCAGTAGAACCAGGAGTGGTGATAGCTAGTCCTTCAACGTCATTCCCCAATTACTTCTACCAATGGGTGAGGGACCTGGCAATCACAATCAAGACATTGTTGTATTATTTAGACGATATGCCACCGGCTGAGTTTCAACAACAAACCGAAATCATCAATGTCATTGAAACATTTATTGAGAATAATTACAAATTACAGAGATTGGATAACTTGTCAGGAACATTTAATGATGATGATAAATCCGGTCTAGGCGAACCCAAATTCAATGTCGACAATACCATATTTGATGAAGGTTGGGGAAGACCACAACGAGACGGACCCGGGTTACGCGCCACCACAATCATGTACTATCTTCGTCTTTTAGATAAATTCAACTCGCCAATCCAATCAACAATCTTGAAATCGCCGCGATTTGTCTATTTCAAAGTAATAAGACCCGACTTGGTTTACATTGTCCGAAACTGGGAAAAACACGGGTTTGACCTCTGGGAAGAAGTCAATGCCATTCATTTTTTCACCTCGATAACCCAACTCAAAGCCATCAAGGATGGGATCCAATTCGCCCACCAATTCGCCGACTATGAATTCCAATCCCAACTCGAAACAACCTTTGACCAACTAAACCTGGCCATTATCTCACAACAAAAATTCGGCTTCACCACATCCACCCTCGGCCACCTCATTGAATGCCCTCACCTCTACCACACCCACCAGCGGTCGGGGCTCGACGCCGCCACCCTCCTCGGCGCCATCCATGCCCACGACCACGACCACGAAAACTACCACGACCACGACCACGACCACGACCACCCCGACAGCCCCACCATCCCATTCGATATCGACAATCCCTACGTCATGAACACCCTCGTGGCGATGGTGAACGACATGAAGATGCGCTATCCCATCAACCACAGCAAGATTGGCATGCTTGGCGTGGGCGTCGGGATTGGACGATACCCCGAGGACATATATGACGGCGTGCACACCAGCGAGGGGAACCCGTGGTTTATCGCCACCGCAACGGGGCTGGAGTTGGTGTATCGGTTTATCCACAAGTATTTGGTGCTTGAGTTGGATATTGTGATTACGACTGCCAATCGAGATTTCTTCAATCAGTTTGGAATCGTCGATGAGGATGGCACGGGTGGTGATGGTAATGGTGGAGGTAATGGTAATGGTATGGTGGTTATCGAGCATGGGTCGTTGGGATATGCGAAACTCATGCAACAATTGGCCAAATACGCTGACTCGTTCCTTGCCGTGATCAAGACGCATGTCGATGCCGAGGGAAGAATGTCGGAGCAGTTTAATAAGTATACTGGGTATATGCAGGGAGCAAAGGAGTTGACGTGGAGTTATAGTGCATTTTGGAATGCGGTTAGATGGAGAGAAAAGACCATGCTGGTGATGTGATGTGATGTGATGGTTTGTTGTTTTCTTGTTGTTGTTGTTGTTGGATGTTTTTTAATGACGATTTATGATGATTGTTTCAGTTTATCGTTTTTGTATAGTATATACATTGTAAAGTGTTTTGTTTTAATATATACTACTAGAGTTTGATTAATGTTTGAAGTGTTTGCCTTGGTATCAACAGCGACCCATTCCATTCCATTCATCTTGATATGTGTCTTCCTTGTACGATGAATTTGATTTAGCGAAATAGCGGCGCGCCGATATACCAACAGGTTACTCGTTCACCAAGGACTCAAGTACAATTGGGACCCACCCTTCAACCCAATACACTAGTTCGCAAGCATGGTCAACCCTCAGAAGATGTAAATTCTCTGGACTAATTGAAAGAGACGGATAGAAGCTATGCCAATGGCCGATTATGGCTCTATCGATGATTCCTGAACGAGAAACCTCACAGTCATGATATAATACTACTATAAAATGTTGAACTCAATTTCCAACAATTTATCAACCAAAATTTGGGCGAAATTCTTGCCGAGAAACTCGAAGTTGCTTTGCATATTCAGACCTAAATACATCACTCACATCACACTTCCATACTTTGGAAGTCGCGCATGTCTAGCAGGACTATAATATACTATACCTCTGCCTCGCTAATGCAACCAACCATCGAAGTGACTATTTTGCACTGGTTATTCTGGAGAATGGATAATCTATATGACGTTTTACATTAAGGATACAATTCTCAAGGGGTTATTCTATCGAAATCACAGCGCTGTCCATTGGGGTTAAATCACTCACCCAGTCATGACACGGTGGGAATATAATGTAAATCACCTCAATTCGGTGGAAATGTAATCCCAAAAGTCATACATCCGATTAATGAACGAATACTAGACTTGCAAGTCACTATTCCACACCAGGTGCATCCTATTCCAATACTATTATGCTAGATATATTACAAAACTTATTTATCCATATTATTAACAGTTTCAAAAATACTGATATTTTTAAACTCGGAATCGTCAACACAAGCATAGCATTCCTTTGAACGATCCAACAACTCATCCAACTCCGCCTCGCTCAATAACCCACCATGTGCCTCATTGTTCCCATCAGCAAACACATCAAATTTGTTTGACATCCCATCTTGGTTACTATTATCATTCCCATGGAAATTATGCTTGGTAGCCTCAATCAATTCTTTAACATTTAATTCATTATCATTATTATTCTCTTCATTCCCAATCAACTTCTTCAACTTATTAAACTTAAATTCTCCCATTTGTAAAACCAACCGCTCCAAAAACCGCTTATTACTCGACTTGGTAATCAAAATCTCTTCAATTGAACCTCTGGTGATGAATCGATAGATCTTGACCGGGTTCACTTGCCCAATACGGTGAACTCTATCAATCGCCTGCAAGTCCATTTGTGGGTTCCAATCACTATCAAACAAAATTACCGTGTCGGCACCAACTAAATTAATACCCAACCCCCCAGCCCTTGTTGAGAGCAAAAATACTTTTTCATCCGATTTGACCTTATTGAATACGTTGATTTGATCTTGACGTTCGGATTGTGGAGTGGACCCGTCAAGTCGACATACTGCAATGTCTTTATAAGTGAAATAATCATGTAATAAATCCAACAGCTTTGTGAATTGCGAAAATATAAGCACCTTATGGTTATTGTCGACCAATGGATGGATAATATCATCGAGGAATTTGAACTTCGCCGAGTTTTGGATTAGTGAATTTATAAAAATTTCATCATTATGATGATTTTCCGATTCTTCAGATGATAAATAAGTAGGGTCATAGTAGATATATGGAGAATTACAAATGTTACGTAATTGAGCCATAGGATTTTGCAATGATAAATGTCGGATATTTTTCACAATAAAGTGGTATGCAGTTTCAAGAATCATGTCTTGCTTGGCTGTCTTGTTACGCATGCGCTTGACTCTCTCCATAGATTCGTCATAGTCCAATTCGGATGAACCGGTAGAGTCGTCAGTGTCGCTTGCAGCTGTGAATTCATCGTCAGATTCAGCCTCTTTATATAAAGATCTAAGACTTCTCTTTTTGGTCTTTGCTTTCACCGTCTTACCATTTTGTAAAAACTCATCAATTCTATCCGAATCCTTCTTAAATAAATCCCAATGGGAGAACTTAATATACTCCTTCAAATACAACTCGATTAATCCCCTTGATAATCTATTATTGATAGCATCATAATACAATTTCCTTTGCATGTCACTTAATGGAATGTGGATCAAGTACTCCTTCTTGGGCGGTAAATCCCAAATTACGTCACGCTTCAATCTTCTTAAAATGAAAGGCTTCAAAATCGTATGCAAGTTTTTAACCAAAGTCTCTTGAATATTCAATTTAACCATGCGCTTAGTCTCTTCATCTTCTCCCAATTCATTATCTGCAAAACTAGTCAATTCGTCAAAATTAAACCATTGTTGGAATAGCTCCAAATCATGGAAAATATCAGGAAGAATGAAATTAAGCAATGACCACAACTCATTCAAATTATTCTGCAACGGTGTACCCGTTAATAACAACCGATTGGAAACGTTTAATCGCTTCAAGAATTTGATCAAAATACACTCATTATTCTTCAATCTATGACCTTCATCAACAATCAAATAATTCCAATTTATACTAGAAAGCTTTGCAAAATCTCGAATCGAAATCTCATAGGAAGTTAAAATGATATTGACATTCTTCTTTTTATTCAAATCAATCTTGGCTCTTTCAACTTTATTCCCACCATATTTAAACACGTTAAGCTTTGGTGCAAATCGTTTGATTTCATTTTCCCAATTTGCCAACGTTGATAACGGCACAACCACTAAGAACGGTCCCCTGATTCCCTTCTCCACCAAGAAACTCAAAAACGCAATACATTGAATTGTCTTACCCAACCCCATTTCGTCAGCCAAAATACCATTTAATCCATTTTGGTACAACGTGACTAACCATTCTAATCCGTCTAATTGGTAGTCCTTCAAGGTAGCTCCCGAAAGTAGTTTCGGTTGTTGGATGGTGTGATTAGTGGAACTTTGAGATTTTTCAATAGCATCTCTTGTTGACTTCGTTGATTCAGAAATATCAGTGGATAGCATGCTTACAATATCTTTCCCCTTCTTGGTTGCTGTTTTCCGCTTCTTTCGTTTCGGAGTTTCTTCCGGAGTTGGTTGTTGCTCTACCTGCTGCTGCTGTTGCTGCATTTGCAAAGAGGATTGCAAAATGTTATCAGCGATGATTTTGGAATAGATTTGTGACTTTTCTATAAGATTATTCAATCTACTAAGCTTGAGGTCCTTGGTTAAACTCCTGAATTCTTGTTCCTCTTCATTTGGGTGCTTTTCATGATCTAAGACTTGCAGTTGTTCTTGAATCAACTTTTCAAGACCAGTTTTACTTTCTGGATGACGCTCATCATCGCTGGATAGAGGTGGGCTGGTAGTCATTTGGTGTGGATGTTGTTTGATTAGTACTAACACGATGATCTTGGTGTGTATTAGTCAGAAAAAGACGCGTTGCAAAACTCTGTAGTTAGAAAAAAAAATTGAACCCGAGATCACGTGCTTGAAGGAGTTGCAAAACTTTGACAGACACTGTTACCTTTCTGGTCTTTAGACACCAACAGTCATTTCTATAACAACTCTCCCAAATTGTCAACTAGTACTTGCAGGTTATGCGTGAAAATTGAAATTCTGAAAACTTTATTTCTGAGTTGTTAGAGAATCCAGAAAGTCGGACTTTTGGTAGCAATCATTGATTCCGAGTTGTATAGCAATTCTGCAATCTTCTTCGTCATTTTAATAATGCAGACCATGATGTTGGCCAATTCAAACCCGAACAAACAAAGGTGACTTTAACATGCATGTCCTCAATATTCCTACTTCTCGACAGGCTCTCTTAAAATAACCCCCACAATCCACAATGTGTTGTTTCCACCGAACGACCATGAAATTATGTTTAAAGTTTGGGCGGAGAAAACAGCCAAATAAAAAGAAAATACCACCCCCTCTTCGTACGTACCACCAATTTCCCTCAAATACTACAAGTTAAATAAAAATGTGCTTTATCACACTTGCTGTTACTGTTAGTTCTAATGTTACCTGTAGACAGGTGTCTATAATTAAAATGCCAAGCTTGACCAACTCTTGCAGGTGGCCAAGAAAAGAATAGTTTAACCGAATATTTTCACCGCGGTTAGCTATGGGAATTACCAGATTAGGCAACTGATGGGCATCGTAAATTTTCGCAAATCAAAACAAGTCAATTTTTCAATTTCATTAAGCTAGTCGGCGTCCGAGTCATTTGTTGTTGTACAGTATAACATGAAACAAAATAGAACAATTCAGTTATACAATCACAAAGAAATCAAAAAACTGGTGTTCATAATGGTTCGTTTGCTCAACGTGTGGAGATGTGTGGTGATTCAGAATAATGACTACATGGACATACAATCCCGGTATTATGTGTATTTTTCCCCTTTTGCCCTTTCACCCTTTCACACCACAGTGAATTTTGCTTCTACACAGACTTTGATGATCCTCCTCTGAAGATGAACTTTTAGGTCAAATTAAGAGGGAGTATCTATTATTCATTTAATGAGAGAAGCTTTCGTGTGAAAGTCAGAGTGTGCTGTAGTTTATTTGTAGAAGAATTATTGCGTTGTGATAAAAACTGGGATGGAATTCTCGGAGTTAGTTTAAACTGTGAGTAGTTGTCATTATGTGGTTGTAAAAATAAATAAATAAATAAATAAATAAAACGTGTAAAGAGTTTTGTTCTCTTCTCTTCTCTGTTCAATCAATCAATCAATCAACAAAATAAAATAAAAAAAATACAAGATAACACAAGATTAACAATTTTACAAGTTACTGGTGACATCACTAATCTTATTCAAGATAACCTGTAAATGATTGTGTGATTTTTCACTGTTTATCAATGATCAAATACTTAACCTGTAAAATATTGTGAAAAAATAATGATAACGTCACCACTTCAACGTTTTTTTTTTGTTGAGTTTTTTTCTCTTTTTTTGGTTTGTTTCATTTTTTTTTTTTTGTTTTTTCAAGTAAATTTGACGGATGGCAACAAGAAGCTTAACTTTTGGATTTTTATAAAATGTTACCCATTTCTCCTTCATCATCTCCTTCTTCTTTATCTTTGTTTATCTTTACTAAACCACTTTCAAGTTTTAAGGTACACTATTAACAAGCCATCAACCATCACCCACCACTTTACAGGTTTTCTTGACTTCAGTTTGCAACTTTCGTTTTCTAAATAATTTTTTTTGCTGGTTTTTTTGATTTTTTGCAATTTACAATTTACAATTTAGTAGTACTAGGCTCCCCTCCTTTTGAAGAAAGCACATACTACTAACTAACTAACCAAGCAAACACACACACACAGACACACAGACACACACATACACTGATTATATCCATAGCCAAAGTGGGTTTCCTATTTACTAGAAACACAAGATTACCCAACTCCGTTTTAAATCGTCAAGTTCACAACACTTGTATAAAAATGGGTAAACAAAATATCGTCCACTATCAATTAGAGCACGGGGACCACAAGACGGATTTAATCACAACCCCACCATTAGAACCAACTGAGGAACAAGAACAACCACAAGTAAAGTCATTAAAGAGATCACTCCACCATCATGATAATTTCCCATTCACTTTATCAAAAGAATCTACTTTGAATGATTTCTTAAGCAACAACAGATACTTTGTTGATTCAATTAAACATAACCACGGTGAAATCATATTCGATACCAACGGAAAGGGCCAATCTCCACATACTTTGTGGATTGGGTGTAGTGATTCCAGATGTGGTGATCAATGTTTGGCTACTTTACCAGGGGAAATCTTTGTTCATAGAAACATTGCCAATATTGTCAATGCCAATGATATAAGTTCTCAAGGTGTCATTCAATTCGCAGTTGATGTGTTGAAGGTCAAGAAAATCATTGTATGTGGTCATACTGATTGTGGAGGAGTTTGGGCGTCATTGTCACTGAAGAAGATTGGTGGTGTGTTGGATCTTTGGCTTAATCCAATCAGACACATTCGTGCTCAAAATATTCAATTATTGAATCTGTTGAACTCAACTCCAAAGGAAAAGGCTAGAAAATTGGCTGAATTGAATGTCATTGCTTCAGTTACGGCATTAAAGAGACACCCAAGTGCATCAATGGCACTTAAGAATGGTGACATTGAAGTTTGGGGAATGATGTACGATGTTGCTAGTGGATATTTGTCAGAAGTTGAAATCCCAGATGACGAACATCATGACTTATTCCATGTTCATGAAGATGGCTCCAGTGACTACAATCCTCATTAGATGGGAGCCTTTTTATATTTAGTTCTTGTTGATTATAGATTTATTTTTACGGCGTTTTTTTAGAGAATAATAGAGTATATGATTTTAGTTATGATTCAGTTTGGCATTGTAATGTGTATTGCCTGTTTGACTATAGGCTCCGTCTGACGGGTCTTTGAGAACGTGGGCGACAGTTGTTCATTGAAAGTTTTCATATTACCATTTTGATCGTTTCTTTTTCTTGGTGCCATCCACTTGACACATTGGATCGCAACTTACACCTTTTTTACGTAACACACTCTTTCTTCACCAACATCTACATCAATCACAAATTTCAAGCAAGATAAACATGACCCACACAACAACAGTCTGCGTCTTTTGCGGATCTTCATTTGGCAACAAACCAGAATACGCCACCAGGGCCGCATCGCTCGGCAAAGCCATCGCCCAAAACAACTGGGGACTCGTCTACGGTGGAGGCACCACGGGACTCATGGGCACCGTCGCCAATGCATGCGCGACCTCGGGGGGATATGTCCATGGAATCATCCCGGAAGCTCTCATCACTCGTGAACGTGAACCTGAAGAAGACCTCAATGCCAAATTGAAACAGTCAATCGATAATCATACTGGTGTAACCCCCATCCCTGATTCCGCCGAATATGGAAAGACTACCGTGGTTAAAGATATGCATACTAGAAAGAGATTGATGGGACAAGAGGCCGATGCGTTTGTGGCCATGCCTGGGGGATATGGGACGTTGGAAGAGTTGATGGAGGTTGTGACTTGGCATCAGTTGAACATTCATGATAAACCCATTGTTATATTTAATATTGATGGGTTTTTCAATAGCTTTTTAAAGTTCTTACAAGATAGTATTGATAATGGATTCGTTAGTGCTAAGAATGGGGAAATTATTAAGGTTGCTGATACGCCCGAGGGAGTCATTAAGGCAATTGAAGAGTATGTTCCCCCAGAGGGGAGATTTAACTTGACGTGGGTCACTGAATGTGATTCGACTGAGGGTGACAATATGGAACATATGATGGAAAAGCACAAAGAAGGGTTATTCGAGAATATATAAGCATACATTTTAATAGATTATATAAATACTTTCTAGGAACACGATTTTAATAACGTTAATCCTGACTCAGCTAACCACCAACTGTGTTGCAACTTGTGCAACAAGACCATTCCTGAATCTTTGATCTCTCCAGACTCACTGGTAGGATCATCTTCCAGTTGTAATTGCATCAATGCCATAACATGCAACACGCCATGGACTGCAACAACATGTATCTTAGCTTGGTCGACTTTACTATTCACAATTATGGAAGAATATTTATGAATTAATGCCATATGATTCTGGTCGAGCGTATCGGCTTTCAGCTGTAATAACGAAAGTGGGTCCATCTTACATCGAAGGTACAAAAGACACGCATAAGCATGAACCAAGTTCACAACACCGGACAACTCAAATCGAGGTAAGACATCCGGTATTTCCCATGCCAACAAATCTCGTTCTAACCATTCATCATTGGTTCGTCTAGCTGGTGGTCGATAACACGCCGCCAATATCCTCTCAATATACCTCGACAACCGAATCCACGATGTGAAAAACATACAATCGAACAATTGAAATAAATCGGCCGGGAAATCGTCAAGACCTACTTCATCAATAAGTATATCCTCGACATGAAAATACATTTCTCTCCCACTAGTAGCCGCCACGATTCGATCACAACAAAACGCCGTCCAAAATAACCGCTTCAACAATGGGTATTTATACACCTTCCTCTTAAACCTCCTCACCTTCTCCCTCTCATCAACTTGCATACTCCCATCGGACCCACCAAGATTATGCAACCCCAAATCACCACACAACACACACGCTTTGGTCACATACTCCTTCGCCAACGTACCCCCATTGACCTCTTCCTCATGCACCGACATCAACAAATACGACTGGATAAGCACAATTTTATCGCTCTCCACCAATTCTAACAACTTACATCGCCGATAAAGCTCATCGCACCGAGCTCGCACATCAACCCGGTCCATCTCACCACCACGCAAACATCGCGTGGCCACTAAAAAGATCGCATTGCGTAATAATTCCGGCATGCTCTTTATCTCATCCTCGCTATCTGGCCGGTCAATTACGGGATAGAGGGGATAGATCCGGTCCAAGAATATATTCAAAAGGCGGCGCTGTTCCATGATAGGCGGCATGGCGTAGGCGTTAACCAGTTGAAGAAATTGATTGAGTTCCTGGCCATGATAGCATGTGTATGGATCCATTTGCTCGACGTTCCGCCAGGGGTTGTATAGTCCGAAATTGTCCCCGTCCAAGCAGAGGAACTTATCGGTGCTGATTATCGATGCAACGGGGTTGGTTGTGCATACGAATTGCGGTGATGGTCGTTGGATGGGTGGGGTTGCCGAAGGTACCGCATTTTTTGGGGAAGCTATTCGCGCTGGGGATGATGGTTCTGGCGAGGTAGTTGGTGCTGATAATGTTTCTATCGACAGGGCCCTCAGGACCGTTGTGCTTGATGGTTGTGAATGTGAGCTTGTGGGAAATGCCGGTATGGGCTCATCCTTTTTGAATTTATACCGTCGACAATACTCTACCGCAGTAATTTGATATCCTCCCTTTGGAGTTTTCTCAATGGGGATAATACAAAACACATCCTTTCTGATGCAAGCTCGACACCGATCTTCGCCAGGTGTTATATCGCATTTATGATGGCGGACTTGACAATATACACATGATCGGCTGTACCTCTAAAAGCATGGCAAGTTAGTTAGTCGTTTATATTTCTGTAAAATGTTTTATCTACTTACTTTCCGCTTCACTGGTCCTTCTGGAGTAGGACCACTGGTGACGATAAACTTAAGTGGCATCACCGATTATTGGTGACAGGAGAAAGGTGCATTGGTCGTGCGAAATTGATAAAATCAACAAATCTTCCCCTCCACCATCAACAAACCATCAACAATTCTTCACTTGGGTGGAAAAAAAGACAAACACAGTGAAAATACTCCCAAACCCAGAGAGATATACTTGTCCCTACAAAGATTTCAAGAGCAGACTTACAAAATGAAGGCACAGGCAAAGGATACACCTCTTGAAAGTGAAGGTACGATTTCATACTACTAAAATTTCCATTTCAAGTCGAATCATATACTAACCATCCAATCTTAGAACAAAAATTCAAACAAAAATGCAAAGAATTAAAGAGAAGAATAGGCGAGATTGAAGAAAGTAACGAAATTGCGACATTAGCATTAACAAGAACCCAAGCATCGATAAGAAGAATGCGATTAGAATACACAATCCTTTTGGAAAGACTAGAAGAACGAGCCCTGGCATTACCCGAAGGCATTGTCGGATTTGAAGAAATGGCATGTCCACCAGCACCAGCAGTGTTCGATGATAATACGAAATCCAAAAATGGCACCACATCCTCCTCACTGAAAAAGGGATCAGGCGCTGGTGGATCCACCAAAAAACCCATAAAGTCAGGTAGTGCGGGAGGTGCCAGTACGTCCGGTACCAGCGACGACAAGAAGGCAGCCAAGATTAGAGACCCCGATTTGCCAAAACGACCAACTAATGCATATTTATTATTCTGTGAACAAGAAAAGGAAAAAATCAGACTTCAAACTGGAGAAGCAACAATACCTCCCGATGCATCGAGAAATATGACCGAAGCATGGAAACATATGGGTGATGAAGAGAGGAGACCCTATTATAAACTATATGAAGATGATAAACTAAGGTATCAGCGAGAAATGGAGATTTATAACCAAAAGAAAGAAGATGAAGCCGAAGCGAAACGGGAGTTTAAAAAGCCAAGGTTAGAGAGTGCCGATAGTGCAGATTCAACGCCTATTCCGCCAAGTGTTAGAGAGACTCCAAATCTTGAGACAGAAGCTGATGGAGACGAGGCAGAACAATCCGCAGCTGAAGAACCTACACAATCAGAGATAAATCCAGATGAATCGTTTGTTGACATAAAACAAGAACAAGAAGAAGAAGAAGGTAACGATCTGATGATTGCAGAATAGAGATTACAACCATGTAGCTAATAACAATAAAACGTCAAAATTCTTATCTAATATACAAAATAATTATATTACACACACATCCATCTAAACTCTCTTTTTCTTCTTACTTTTATAAAACCCATTAATGTCCTTTTCATGCTTACGCTTCTCTCTATGTCTTTCATGCTTCTTGAATTTCCGCTTGGCAGCGACTTCAGGCGCTGAAACTGCCAATTGAGCTCTCTTGGCCCTTCTTTCTTGTCTTCTCAAACCAACTTGCTTTTGAACACTTGCATACATCTTGGTGTAATCAGTGGTACCAATCTTCTGTTGAATTAATTCGAGACTCTCCAAACTCAAGTTTGTCAACTCTTCATCTTCAAGTGACTTGGAATATTCAGGATCAGTGAAATTGTACAAGGCAGCAATAATGGTTTCTGCCACTTTAGGTAATCTCTCTTCTGATGTGAATTGAATAAACATTGCTGCTAATTTGATACAAGCCTTTTTGGAAGTAGTTGAACGAAGATTTTCTTGTTTAATAATCCCACAAACCTTTCTAAGTAAATAATTATTTGCGTAAACATCCTTGTTTGCCTGCTCTTCATTGTCTTCTTCTTCTTCTTCGTCGTTGATTTCCAATTTCGTGCCATTCTTCTCCCATCTCATAGCAATAATCACCAAATTCTTAGTAACCTGTAATCCCAATTCTTCGGTAATACCAGGAGCTCTCAATTGATGAATTAATCTAAGTGCAACTGTTTGTAACTCAAATCCAGAGATTTCAAACCCCAAATCATCCAAATTCGATAACAAAATGGCAACCAATCTGGACGCCAACAATCTAATCCAAGAGTGAGGGAATAACAAAACTTCAATCAATGAGTGCCAGATGGAATCATAACGTTCACCCAATATCTTTTCCTTAACTGCTGATGCGATTGCACTATATGTGGAAAGACATGCATATAATAATTCCCATTCAACGTCTGTAGATTCATCATCTGCTTTAGCGGCAGTGATAACAGCCAAAATATTCTCATAGGCAACCTTGTCTAATTCTGGAAACTTACCGACGCCAAACACATTCACAACGATTTTGTATACACTAAATCCACATCTCTTTAATAATGAATTGGAATTTTGCTTCAACCACGCAGAGCAATATTTCTCAACGCTACTCATACTTGGCTTATTCTCAATCTTTTTGAAGATGGACCCAATTAAGGCATTGGCCATTTCACGGCATTTATTTGATGAATCAGATACCAAAACACTGGATAATGCAACAAAGAATGAACTTGATAACTTTTCCAATAAATCTGCACCACCTTTGTTCACAATCAAATGAATCAATTCCATAACTGATTGACGACCTTCTTCAGTTGGATAAGTTAAATTATTAACCAAGTATTTGAACTGTTTTTCTAATCTTCCTCTTCCTTGATCGTATTCCATCAAAAATTGTAAATAAACACTACGCGACATATCTCTGATTTCTTTAGAATGATTGACAACCATCAACTTAGCAACTGTATCCATCAAGTCATATATTTCTGGAATCAAGATATGTTGTGAAACAACCGCTTTCAAGAAATTAAATGCAAGACCTTGTCTGTTGGGTTCTTCCAAATCAGGTTGGATTCTAGTAAGAACATAACTAATGGCGGTTTCCTTCAAATTGACATCAGGGTTGTGCCTGATAATCGTAGCCAAGAATCTCAAAGCCGCTTGACAAACATCTGAATTGGTTGAGGGAGAATCCTTAATAATAACCAATGAACGACGAGCACATGCTTTGAATACATTTTGCGATTCTTCTGGGAATGGCAATCTAACAATTGAATTCAAGATCTTCAAGG
Source organism: Hemisphaericaspora xylanilytica (assembly GCA_030563365.1). Classification (NCBI taxonomy): domain Eukaryota; kingdom Fungi; phylum Ascomycota; class Pichiomycetes; order Serinales; family Debaryomycetaceae; genus Hemisphaericaspora; species Hemisphaericaspora xylanilytica. Next base: position 5,615 of record JAKUCC010000042.1, on the reverse strand, counting down.
CACCAGCAATCACAGCGTCATTCTCCGACCGAATAGATTGGTCTAACAATGGAACAAATCCTTGGAGATTGGATACAGTCAATAAGTTCTCGTGACGTGAGATTGCTGTACGTAATAATTCTAATGAAAGTCTTTGCATGGTATGTCTGAAAATGGAATTATCGACATGAGTCTTGGTGACTCGTTTAAGAGTTGTCAAGAAATGTTGTTCTTTTTCATTTGGTACCTTAGTGAGTCCCCGTTCTTGCTCCCTTTCAGTCGAAGACATGAAGATCTCATAGCAAAGATGTAAGATTTCTTGTTTAGAAGCTTCCGCGTTATGGTTTAACCCTAATGATAACCTTCTAAGCAATTCATCCAACTTGGTTTGAGTCTTGTAATTTATGTTTTCCAGTAAGATTAATTTAATTGGATTTATCAAATCACCAAATTTGCTCAATGTAATGTTGGCGGCGATGATTTCAGTAGTATCGAAACTCTTCTTATATTTGACTTCCTTCATTTTACTGGTATATCCTTCAGCATCCTTTTCCTGACCAGCGGCACCGAAAATGTCTTCCATCACAATATCGACGATCAATTCAATGGCACTATCTAAATCTCCATGTTCTAGACTTTCATTTAAACAAGTTAACAAATAATGAACTGTATAACTCAAAACGTGAATTTGGGACCCACGCGACAATGCGCCCTTTAATTCTTGCACAATAAATTGCAAGTAGTGTGGCCCTAAACGAATGGTTATCTTTCCTAATGTTTTTCTCACTGCCTCTCTTAATTCTTCCGATCTCGAACGCATGACTTGGGAAGTACTAGTTAAGATTTTTGGCAATTCCGAATCAATTTTGTCCTTGGAAATACATAAAACGAAATTAATCAATGCTTCCGCAAGAGGAGCACGAGCAACAATCGTTTCATCATCACGAACATTCAAAATCTTCAATAATGACGGAGAAGCTTCTTGAAGGATGAATTCATCAAGGACGTCTTGATCAGTAGGTAAGGATTTCATGTATGTTTGTTCCCCATTGTTTCTGGCCTCAATTGCATTGGCAAGGGCACTAGATACAGCGACGACTAAATTAACTCTCTGCTTTAATGATTCTTCATTATTTGATTTTAAGGTTGCAACATATCTTTTCAAAATTGCACGATATTGATTCCAATTAATGTACTTCAATAAAACTTTAATGGTCGCCAATGATTCCAATCCGATGTTTCTAAACTTTTCCTCAGTTGAGATTGCATACTTTTCAATTATTGGTAATATGTAATGGGAGATGCTTCCGTCGGTCAATTTATCAGCACACTCAGCTAATTTTCTAACTGCTCTCTGTCTACGGTGAATTTGGATATGATTAACATTCTTGTAAAAGTTGGCGTCATCATTGTCTTCAAATGTTAACACGCTCATGTCACTCAAGTCAGTAAAATGCTTAGATGAAACCACTAAATGCTCCAACACCGAAATATATTCATTCTGAATATCCTCATTGTCCTTTCTGATACCGATCCTCAAGTTAGGTAAAATAACATTCTTCAAGATGGAAATGTATGGCTGAGCTAATTCAAAAGATTCCTTCTCGGAATAACAGTCAACAAAACGACGTAATGCATACCCAGCATTAACACGAATAGCCAATTCTTCAGGATCATTAATGAAATATAATACACAGTATACAAGTGGGGTCCATTGAACTGCATCGAAAGTGGCATACTTCTCTTCGTTAATCAATTTGAATGCATCTAATCTCGTTTCATAGTCTAATTCTAACATTCTAGATGTGGAATAGGCATTCAAATCACGAATAATTGTGGAAATTTCCTTGACGTAGTGAAACTTATTACCAATTGCGACAAACACTCCAACAAGGGTTTCACGAATCTTACGATCAGAAAACATCCTCAATAACTTAGAACAAGTTGTATACAAAGGTGCCAAATCTTCAAATTCGCAATCATAACTTTCAATCAAACTTGCCAATGATATTAAAACATTTGCTTTATCTTTCAATTCAATTTGAGCATTGTTCTTGTCCAATGCCAAAGTTAAACTCTTGATTAACGATGCTTTAGTTTCCTGCCCATCGATATATTTTCCGGAAATTAATAACAATAATGCTTGGATTGCTTTTGTACCAACATCTTTATGATTTATGTTTTCAAGAATTGTAGATAAGTTAACAAGTAAGCAATCAACGACAATGGCCAACAATGTGAAATATTCTTCTTCCATACTGTCACTTCTTTCTAATGCACCGATTACAAAATCTAATACTTTAGATACCACGCTTTCCTTTGCAAGATCAGTCTTTGTGAGGATTGATAAAAGTGCCTTTACAGGTGCATACTCATCAACGTATAAGAAACATAAAGTATTCTGATTATTGATCCAATTAGTCATAACTCCTAATAATGCACTTGGAGATTGCAAATTCTCAACAGCGAAGTTAGGTAATCTAGGTGCAATCAAGTTGCTTTGAATAATATCCACATATGGAGTCCAATCAAAATTTGTACCGATAAGCTTGAACAATTCTGCCAAACACTTCGTACCTCCACTTCTAACGCTCCTTGCTACCTTTTCATTTACTTCTGCTTCTTCATCGTCTTCCATATTACTTTCAATTCTGTTCTGAGCTGAGACTAAGCAGAATACCAAGGGTTCAATGGTGGTTCTAAATACCTCAGTATAATTGGTTCCCAACGTATCGTAAACCTCAGTCAACAAATTAATGAACCCACTCATCTTTTTCAATATTCCCTTCTCCAATCCTAAGCTTGCTTTTGGAATCTTGCCTTCAAAGAAATCAGCATACCCAATCTTGGAGGAACCCAATCTTATAAATTCAATGATATCTTCATCTTGCAAGTTTGGTAATACTGAAATAACCGCAAACTTTCTACCGGTCTTGGAGTTACTCCTGGTCGAACCTTGAACTCTTCCAAACAAGATTCGCACAACATATTTCATGACCAATTGACGATCTGCTTGTTCTAATATGGTATCAGCGGATAAAAATTTCGATAATTCATCACGGAAAATAGTCTCATCAAGGAGATTTTTGAGGTTGTCTCTATATTTAGTAATTTGAGGATTGTTGAAATTAAACAAGACATCAAGTGCTAATTGTTGAACTTTTATGTGTTGACTCGACAAAAGATTGAACAAGTGGTCATATAACTGATCAGCTAACTTTGAGTTTTTCAACTTTTTGAATTTAACAAATAATGCCAATAATTCATTTCGATGCTTTAAAGACCACGAACCTTGAGAATCGTCGGAATGTACAAGAATTGGAATTAACTCATCCAAATGCTTATCAACAACATTCACAACCTTACCAAATGCAGCTAAAATATTCAGCCTCAACATATCTTCATATGCATTATTCCCACATTGAGATCTAACTAGTTCAATTATGGAAATTGAGACATTTCGATAAATCCCAAGATGGCATTTTTCAAAACTCTCAAAATTTTGCAATAACCTCGAGTCTCTAGGTTGCCATTCAATCAATCCGCTCTCTTGTTCAAATCCTGCAATAGCGTCATTTCCCAAAAAATCTCTATCTTGGTTTGAATAATCCAATGTCATTAAACTGTATCCAACTTCCCAAATCTCTTGTCTACAACTTGATGAAATCAATGGTAAAGCTTCCCATACACCTTCCCATGATGGTTTGAAATGATTGGACAACAATCCAAATAAATAATTTGACATAATCTTCTTGTCTAATTCCGTTGGTTTTATTACCTTCAGAAAATCTTGACCCAATGATCTGATTCTAAGTGTTATATCTCTCCCATTGGAAACTGTCAATGGAACAGATTCGATAGTTCTAATGACTGCCAAGCATTCTGATTCACGTTCTAATAAGTTCATTAAAGTAATGAGTAATTCTATGGCATTGGAGCGAGACGAATGACTGGAGAGATGTAAACATTTCACGATTTCTGTCAATAAGAGTTCAATAGTTTCGGTTGAAGGTGAAATGATTTTGGTAGTGGTGGTGAAGAACTCTGTCATAGATTGAAGAAACGTGGATGATGTTTTGAAGCTACTGATGCATTGAGATAATAAGATATGCACTTGTTGGCATAATTCGCTGTTCTGGTTATTGTTTATCTTTTGGGTTGTGATTCCTAGAACTGCAGCTGCCAATTCATTCGAAAAATGCGACTTGAAAACATACGTAGGTTGTGAAAGTTTGGTGAGTAAACTGATGAGTTCGGATTCGGGAAGATTAATGGACGAGCGTGCTAGACCCAAAAGTAACAATTTCCAATAAATGTCTTGTAGCTTTTCAACACTGTCTTCAACACATGTAATGTCGTCGCCTATTTGCTTATTAAGTTCTTCAACCACGGCCGATGGAAATTTGTAGGATATATTGAAGTCAGGTATCTTGGATTTCGTATTTTGTAGAAAGTAAGTCAATTTAATTAACTTTGTTTCATCTTGTGGGTCTAATTTATCAATAAACTCTTGAACAAATTTGGCTAATCCAAAATTGACCACCTTTTGTTTACATATATTCAAACTTGATTGACCAAATGTCAAGAAATGATTTCCGTTATCTAACTTTGCAATTGAGTCTAAAAGTATTTTATGATATTTGGTTAAGTTCTGGACATCGGCATTTCTGAATATAATAGTCAAAAGATAAATATATGATTCACACAATTCTATTGATAATTCCACGTTTATTTGGTGAATTTGTTGAGATAATTTTTCAGTTGACTGTAATAGTTGATCCCATGATTTGATTTTCTTACCTGATTCAGCAAAGGCAAGTGAAGACAAAATTTGACAGGATGTTAATAAAGAGATGGTTGAGGAATCCTTCTCCAATAAGGTGTTCAAATAGTCAGTAACTAATGAGTAAAATTTGTCACATGATTCTGGGGTACCATGATGAAGAATGTCTAATAATATATCCGAAATGATACTTATTAACTTTGGTTGTGCTCGTGGTTCAATGTGATAAAGTGTGCTCTCGATTAAGGTTGCAAAGATTTGATTCGATTTACTATGGAAAGTACCCTTTGTATTCTTCATTGACTCGCTGTATAATATTGATAAGGATTCACAATAGGAATCGTTTGACATTATCGTATCTATCTGATCATACAATGTAAATGCAACCACTTCTTTCAAATTATTCAGTTTCCTTATCAAGAAAGATAATGCTTCTGCACAAAAACGGGAAATATATGTCTTCTTGGTGATAGTCAAAATAGGTAATAACGCAACAAACGTTGGTTTTAAATCGGTAATTAAATGCCTTGATAAATATTTGAATGCAAAAGCCAAAGTATTAAATGCCCACTCCAATGCATTTGATGAGTTTCGACTATTTTGGAAATCATTTGGGTTTATACTCAAGACCAAATCAGTTAATAATTTCAAAGTTGATTCATAATACGGCAAGAAATCAGGACCCAAATCATGGATAAATTGGGATAATAATTCTAGTAATGGTTGGATGGAGTTTATATCATTGATTTTAATGGCATCGAACAATGCTTGATATATGAGCTTTTGATGGTGCAATATTTGTGGTAATGATTGAGAATGTACTTCTACTTTATCTAAGAAATCAGTGAAGTTC
>JAKUCC010000041.1:0-39536 GCA_030563365.1 Hemisphaericaspora xylanilytica | reverse complement strand
TTTTTTTTTCCAGTCATACTTATCTTTCCTTTTTAACACCATCATCACAACATCACACGATAATGGCTCAACCAAAGCAGACTCTCACATTTCGTGAGCAGATGAAAGGGTTCCCGGTATGGCAAATGGTCGTATTGAGTCTCATTCGTTTTTCCGAACCTATTGCATTCACATCGCTATTTCCCTATGTTTATTTCATGATTCGAGATTTCGGAATTGCTGACACTCCAGCGGAAATTGCCACGTATTCAGGGTATTTAGCTGCATCATTTGCATTTGCACAATTCTTATTCTGTGTTCAATGGGCAAGAGTTTCCGATAAAATTGGAAGAAAACGCGTTTTGATGCTTGGGTTGGCTGGTACTGCGACATCGATGTTGATATTTGGGTTCTCACCGAATTATTATGTTGCGGTTTTTGCCAGATCCTTGATGGGGACATTGAATGGGAACATTTCTGTCTTGAGAACTTCAATTGGGGAGGTCGCGACCGAAAGAAGACATCAGGGTATTGCATTTTCCACCCTTCCGCTCTTGTGGAATGTTGGTGCGGTTATTGGTCCCATGATTGGTGGTTCCAAATATTTGACAAGACCAAAGACTCCTAAAGATGAAGGTGCAAGTGCTTTTATTGGGACATTTTTGTTAAGAGTGCCCGATGTTCTCAAAGAAAAGGATAACTTTTACGAACGGTTCCTTAATAGATTTCCATACGCCTTGTCCAATATCGTGGTTGCAATCTTCCTATTATTTAGCTTAACAATGGGGTTCTTGTTCCTAGAAGAACCTTGTATCAGATTCAAAAAGAGAAGAGATATCGGATTAGATATTGGTGACTTTATTCTAACAAAATTTGGGTTTCAAATGCCCACCAGACCTTGGCATGTCACAACGACACCATCAGAAACAATCGTGAATGAACAGGCCCCTTTAATATCTCCAGATACGGAAGAGAGCTATTCTACTGTTGTAAACGAGGATGAAGAGAACGAGGAAGAAGAAAATGACAATGGAGACACAGAATCAATCGAGTCATTTGGTCCCATTACTAAGACATACTCAAGGGCTCTTGCAAGAAGATATTCATCTGCACAAATAGGTCCAGTGCTTTCCAGAACAACAACATCAACTTCGATATTAACAACGAATATGAGCCCAAACTTAAGAAAAGAAGTCTTTACTCCAGCAGTTATTCAGACTATTGTTACAAATTTCCTTATTTCGTTTCACAATGTTATATTTGCCGAATTTCTTCCTGTGTTCCTCGCTGGTCAATTGCTTGTCGATCAATTAAAATTTCCATTTAAAATCGTGGGAGGGTTTGGATATGATAGTGATTCGATTGGTAAATTACTTTCCATAACTGGATTTACTGGAGCAATGGGGGTTTTGATAATCTTTCCAGTGCTTGATCGGAAGTTTAGAACATTAACCCTTTTGCGACTTTCAGGATTGGTATTCCCGTTTGTCTATGTACTTTTACCATATTTGATTTTCACCCATCATGAATATAATCCAAATTGTCCTCCATGGTTAACTAAGACATTGTTATACATTTTATGTTGTATTGGTAGTACTTCTGGTTCAGTTGGTTTCCCCAACATATTGATCTTGGTGCATCGGGCTGCCCCAGAGAAACACCGGGCATTGGTGAATAGTGTGGCATTGAGTATGAATTCATTGTCTAGATTTATTGGTCCAATGATGTGGGGACACCTTATGACATTTGGTGATAATCATAGTATTGGATGGCTCTCGTGGTTTGTTTTGGCAGGGTTAGCGTCAGTTATGGTTTTGCAGACATTCTATATGAGGGATTATGAAGAAGATGAACTTGAAGAACCAGAAGATGCAGAATCTCCAGGAAATGAGAATCAAGTATAGAGATTGTATTGTGTATAATTAATATTCGTTGTTGTATAATTAAGAGTTTGAATGTTCGAGGTTTTTGTAGATCAATCGTTACAGACTTTTCCGCTTGAGTATTTTGCCGGTACCGTCTTGATGTAAAGCATAGTTCTTGCTATTGTACATCAGATTAACCCCAGAAGAGAAATTATTGACTCATCATGGTCCCCTCTGATCGTCTCCAAAATCACACTCTGGACAAGGGTATTGACAAATGATCTAAAATTTTCCTATTGTTACAGAACCAGGTATCGCCAGTGGTGATAAAAAAAGATGGGTCATCGAGACTTGGGAATGAAGGTTACTTCTCATTAATTTCTATTGTCATTTGCAACTAAATGGTTTTTGTTGGTTAGGTTTGTATCCGCTCGGGTTGGACCACTATTGACCATAATAAATACAAGAGTTAATCCTGAATTCAATGTAAGATGAGATTACAGAAGACAAAAATGCAGTAGTCGAAGGCTTAGGTATAAAAATGATCGATTTTAGTGCCGTATGAATGAATGGGAGATTAAGCCATCAACACATTTCTCAGCTCAACCAATAGGTTTCTCCTTTTCGTTTACTCATGGGGTTTTGTTCCACATGACCAGATTTGGATTGGTCATATATGGTATCTGCATTTGGCAATTCTTTTATCGGAGTTTCATGACTCATTTGAGTATACTTCAACTCAAATATATAGATGCTTACATGTGATAAAAAAACACAGTAATATCGAGAATTCTCCATATGTTGTATATCCACCCAATCTTGCATTTTGTGACTAATCTTCAGAGATGACAGATGCTTGATGCACTCAAATAAGCTATTCGTTGACACCTACAACCACCACCAGTATTATATACAGGAAGTTTGCAACCATTTTCAGTTTTGTTCTTTCTTTTCTTTTTTTTTTTTCCGTTTTCACTCTTTTCCACTAGGTATTAGCGGTAAAAGTAAAAATGACCAACTCCGACATGGACTGTTTATTTACAGAAACCTCTGCATGGTCCAACTCATGAGTTAAAATACTTACTTCCAAATCAAGTCTATTGTTTGTTTTGTAATATACGCCCCAAACAGAATTTTTTGTGTGTTGTACACTCCTCATCGTTGGGCAAGTGGAATGACAGTGAATAAAGAAGTACAAAAGTAAACACAATAAACTATAAAACACTCGATCCGAACAGTTTTTTAAAAAAAAGTTCAAATCAAATCATCACTTTCTTCCTTTTCTCCTCATACACCCACACAGCCATGGCTAGATCTAAGGACAAGCTCACGTTTCGTGAGCAAATGAAGGGGTTCCCAGTATGGCAAATGCTAGTGCTAAGCTGTATGCGTTTTGCCGAACCTATCACCTTCACATCATTGTTCCCATATGTTTATTTCATGATTCGAGATTTTGGTATCGCCAAGGATCCTGCTGATATTGCCACTTATTCAGGTTATTTGGCAGCTGCATTTTCATTCTGTCAATTTTTATGTTGTGTTCAATGGGGGAAGGCATCTGATAATATTGGAAGGAAACGGATTTTATTGTGTGGATTGGTAGGTAGTGCGTTTTCCATGCTTCTATTTGGATTTGCACCAAATTATTATGTTGCAGTATTTGCGAGATGTCTTATGGGGTGTCTTAATGGAAATATCTCAGTTATGAGAACTGCTATTGGGGAAGTTGCCACTGAAAGAAGGCACCAGGGGATTGCATTTACTTCATATTCTTTGTTGTGGAATATAGGGGCAGTAATTGGCCCAATGATTGGAGGGTCGAAATATTTCACTAGACCAAAGACCAGAGATGATGATTTGGATAGTAATCTGTTAATTGCAAGATTCTTAATGAGTACAGTTGATAGTGCCAGCAACGATAATGTCTATGAAAGATTTCTCAATAAGTACCCTTATGCATTATCAAACATCGTTGTTGCCCTTTTTTTGGCATTTAGTTTTATATCGGGATTCTTATTCCTTGAAGAACCTAATGAAAGATTTAAGCACAGACGTGATATTGGTTTAGAAATGGGGGATTTTATTTTGAGAAAGTTAGGATATACTGTTCCCGTCAGACCATGGCAACGTACTAGAGCATCTATCACCGAAGAGACACCATTGGTTAACGAAACACCAGAAGAAATGTATGCTACTACTATCAGTGACGATGAAGATGACTGTTCAATCAATTCATTTACGCCAGTATCAAGAGAATTCTCAGAAGCTGTTGTGAGAAGATATTCCTCAAGCCAATTGGGTCCAGTTATTTCCAATGATGCTAGATCTATCTTGACAACCAACATAACCCAATCATTTTCTAGGGATATATTTACTCCAGCAGTCATACAAGGTATGCTCAGTAACTTTCTTATATGTTTCCATAATGTTATTTATTGTGAATTCTTACCAGTCTTACTTGCAGCAGAATTACTTCCAACGGAATTAAACTTCCCATTCAAGATTATTGGTGGGTTTGGGTATGACAACAACATGATCGGTAACTTACTTTCGAGTACTGGTTTAGTGGCCGCATTTGGTATTTTGGTATTATATCCATACATTGACCGTAATTTCAAAACAATGTCCATCTTAAGATTCACATCGGTCTTGTATCCATTCACATATTGGATTCTTCCATTTTTAGTATTTACAAGATCGCAATTTAATCCACAATACCCAGAATGGGCAACTAAAGTGTTCCTTTATTTTGCTTGTTCAACATACGCAGCATTTATGGCAATTGGGTTCCCCACAATTTTGATTGTGATTCACCGTGCTTCACCAGCAAACCATAGGGCATTTATCAATGGAACAACGTTGAGTGTGACTTCATTGGCAAGAGTTGTTGCTCCGATCAGTTGGGGTTATTTCATTGCCTACAGTGAACGTAAACAAGCCGTCTGGTTGTCTTGGTGCGCATTAGGATTTTTAGCACTTGGATGCTGGTTACAGACCTTGTACATGCCTGAGAGTGACGAGGAGCAAGAAGAAGAATAGAGGGCGTCGTCAGGTGATGAAAGGTATGCGATTTTATATAGACTATTTTTAACTAGATTTATAGAGTGAACAACTAGATCAAGCTAATATAACGCGTTGACTTGTATAACTTCATGAGACGATTGCCCAAAACTATCGTCAAATCAAAGAGGACATAATTAACTAACAGGTACGACCTCGCCTTATCCCCTCATTGCTTGATTCACTTGGAATTCACGTTTCCAGGAATTCCACCCTCTGTAGAGACTTACTAAGCCCCACCGCTATGACTCTTTCTTTGTCGTGTCGTTTGTTGACAGAAAGAAGAACAGTTTAGTTCATGACTCATACAAATATTTGCAATTGTTTTTGTGGAGACAAAAATCAATCATATGCAGGCCTGCATAGTAACGGATAAAGATTTGATGAATCTCTTCCCATGTCTTTCTCCCAATCAATCAACAAGTGGATTGTGCTACACTGCACTTATAGAGAAAGCTACTGTTAACAAATGTGCTGATTAAGCTTGGCAAACATACCTCGTTTGATACGACAAAATTAAAGTAGAGATGGAGAAGAGCAGACGATATGAAGAAAAAAACCAGACACGATCTCATCCCGCCAAATCTAAACGGCTCAAAGAAATTGATATCATTGTTAAACATCCCGCCTTTCTAATTTAGTGAAATTTTATAATCATAACCATATCGAAATCTCCTATAAATAATCAAATACACCCCGCCCAACTATAATCATAGCCCACCTTCTGGTTCTAGTCGCTCCTCACTAAAGGTTATCACCATGACAAAACCGCAATTCACACTTCGTGAACAAATGAAGGGGTTCCCAGTATGGCAAATGACAGTACTTAGTCTTATGCGATTCGCGGAACCTATCACCTTCACATCATTATTCCCATACGTCTATTTCATGATTCGTGACTTTGGTATCGCCAAGGACCCCGCTGATATCGCCACTTATTCGGGATACTTGGCCGCTGCATTTTCATTTGTTCAATTTTTATGCTGTGTTCAATGGGGCAAAGCATCGGATAATATTGGTAGGAAGCCGGTGCTATTGTTTGGGTTAATGGGTAGTGCCATCTCGATGATTTTATTTGGGTTTTCACCCAATTATTATGTGGCCATGTTGGCGAGATGTCTTATGGGGTGTCTTAATGGTAATGTATCCGTTATGAGAACGGCGGTGGGGGAAGTATGTCATGAAAAGAGACATCAGGGGGTGGCATTTACTTTGTATTCATTGTTATGGAATATTGGAGCTGTTATTGGACCTGTAATTGGTGGATCTAAATATTTGACGCGTCCTAAAGCGTGGGACGATGATGGGTTAAATCAAAACCTGTTTGTTTCAAAGTTTTTTATGTCGACGGTGGGAAATGTTAGTAATGATAATGCATATGAGAGATTTCTTAATAAGTATCCTTACGCGTTATCAAATATTGTTGTTGCTAGTTTATTGACATTTAGTTTTATAATGGGATTGTTATTCTTTGAGGAACCCAATGAGAGGTTTAAACAAAGACGGGATTTTGGTTTAATTATCGGTGACTCTATTTTAAAGACACTTGGATATGAGGTTCCAGTTAGATCTTGGAAGCGGGCGAAATTGTCCATTTCTGATGAAACACCATTAATCAACGGTTCAACAGACGGAGAAATGTACACCTCCCCCGTTTTTAATGATGATGATAATGATGATGATGATAATTGCTCAATCGATTCATACACACCAGTAACAAGGGATTATTCAACCGCGATTGTCAGACGATATTCTTCCAACCAACTTGGACCAATCCTTTCCAATGAAGACGGCCGATCCATCTTGACAACCAATATCGACGAGTCGATCTCAAAAGAAATATTCACTCCCGCAGTAGTACAAGGGATTATATGTAACTTCCTCCTTGCATTCCACAACACCATCTATTGTGAATTTTTACCCGTGTTACTCGCTGCTGAACTCTTACCCCAACAACTAGGATTCCCGTGGAAGATTGTCGGAGGATTCGGATATGACACTAACATGATTGGGACCTTGCTTTCAAGTACTGAACTTGTAGCTGGGTTTGGAGTGTTGATATTATATCCCTATCTCGAACGAGCGTTTGCCACAATTTCAATCTTGAGATTCTCATCAACGATTTATCCCCTCGCTTATAGTATATTCCCATTTTTGATCTTCACCAGATCTCAATATAATCCCGAATATCCAGAATGGGTGACCAAAGTATTGCTTTATGTCGTTTGTGGAATCTATGCTGGATATATTTCAATTGGATTCCCGGTATTGTTGATTGTCTTACATCGAGTATCCCCGGAACGCCATGTTGCATTTATTAATGGAACGGCATTGAGTATAACGTCATTAGCGAGGGTGATTGGTCCAATCAGTTGGGGATATTTTATTTCCTATAGTGAGCGGAAACAAGCTGGGTGGTTGTCGTGGGTTGTCTTGGGGGTTTTGGCATTTGGGTGTTGGGTGCAAACTCTTTATATGACCGATGGAGACGAATCAAGCGAGGAAGAGTAACCGAGTCATCAGTAGAATGATGCATTAAAGAGTGTTGCGGGAATCAGCCTGCTTCTTTGTCCACGACATGCTGTAAATTGGATTAAGCAACAACTACTCGGACTAAGTATGCTAGTACCATAAGATAAATTAGTTTGGCATGTGACGAGACCTGTGTTACAAGCTTAACTCGCAGCTTGTCAGTCAGATATGTTGAGCGTACAGCAGACTCTTCACTGCTGTTTAACACAAGACAATGCATAATGCCAAGTTGCGAAAGTTCCAATGTTTGCTTTATCACACATAAAGTTTAAACAAATGGCAGTATTATCACTCCATGTACGGATGTGAAGTAAATACTTAGTTATCTGATATTCTATGTATAATATGGAGTAGCTTCACATATCAATGCACATTGTTGACTATGTCGAAATTCATAATTTGTCAGACTGTAGCCAATTGACCTACCTATTCGGGCAATGTTTTCATTATGTAAATCCCAACCCCATCACTTGATGGTTGGTATCATTTAAAAACACCACCGGTTTTTCTGATCCAAGTTCTGCACGTGATATACCCTCGGTTATCCTCCGCTTAAAATCAATTTTTATTCACGGATTTGATTGATTCAATTCCCATCCTCTAGGGTTCAATTCATACTTGTACATAACCAATTTATAGATATCATAACAACAGCACCCACGCTCAATTTACCAAACTATCGTTTCAAATTCCAACCCAATGTCAGAACCGCCAATAATCCTAACTACGCTAGGCATGCTAATCATCGACGAAATCCACCCCCAACCCACCACCACCACTAATCCACCCATAATCAACCAACTAGGCGGGGCAGGACCATACTGCGCCATCGGAGCCCGGTGTATCTCCACCCTGGCCCACTCGGGGCAAATCTCGGGCATCCTCGACATCGGGCCCGATTTCCCCGAAACATACAAATCACAAATCGACTCGTGGAACACATCATTAATTTATCGTCTGCGGAACGATGCCACGACGCGCGGGGTGAATGTATACGACAAGAATGGGACGAGAGGTTTCGCATTCCAGAATCGAAGAATCCGAATTGGGATCGATGATATATTGCGAATACCGGAAATGGGTGGGTCGTGGGGATATCATGTCATCAGCACGTTTGCGCGATGTGAGGAGATTATCGAGGGGTTAAATCGAGAATTTGCCGAGGATGATGGGGTTGGCGTTGCCAGGAAGAGGATTATTTTTGAACCGTTTCCTGATGATTGTAAATCGGTCGATTGGGAGATGGTGACACGCGTGGTTGGAAAAGTCGATATATTCTCTCCCAACTTTGAAGAATCGCAATGGATGCTACGCAATACCAACAACAGCAACAACGATGACGACGATAGAAATGTGGATAGGATTGCAAGTGAGTTTTGTCAATTTTTACAAATCCCCGACTCGGCAATTGTGATAAGATGTGGTGAGAATGGATGTCATATCTCGATGAAATCAGGCCAGAAATGGGATCTACCCGCATATCACCAATCCCAGGACGCCGTGGTTGATGTTACTGGTGGTGGGAATTCATTCTGTGGTGGGTTTATGATGGGATATTATCTTAGTGGTGGTGATTGGTTAGTTGCAGGTGTGGCGGGCAATATTGCTAGTGGATGTATAATTGAACAAGTAGGTATGCCGGTTATTGATGGTGATAAAATTAATGACAAGAGTTTGAAGGAAAGATTGAACATTTATAAACAACAAAATCCGCAATTAGATGTTGAATTCAAGTGGTTAGAATAACACGGTTTCTATGATTAACAAAGTGTATTATTTATGTAAATATATAGATTTATTAAAGAATGATATCAAATATCGTGACAAATTATGATTAAAACCAATAAAACCAACTACAAAAACCCAAAAAATCAAACATAAAACTTTCATCCATCTGAGGATATCATTCATTATCTGCTCCCAATTGCAAAATTTTAATTAGTGGTGGTTGTATGACAGGGAGTGACTTCGCTTGGACTATGATCCAGTGAACTTGCACACCCCTTTTTCACACTAGGAGCTCTATTATCTTCATGATACAAATATCTCAAAATTTCCTTTTCATCAGTCCAATGCCTTATTCTTTTCCCGTAAATATACAATGGAATAGCAAATGCACTAACAAACAATTGAATACACCCATAGGTGACAAACCCTAATCTATACCCTTCATCATCAACATATTTATTGTTAAACAATGAAAAACAAAACCCAAGCAAATTCTTCAAAAAGTTGAATGAAACCAACAGTTCAGCAGCAAACATTTTATAAGAATCAACTACAAACGTAATTGCAGCCGTACTTGCCATTGAACATCCAAAACTCATACATCCAAAGAATATGACTGGGGCAATCCATGGGTTTTCTGCTTCAGATGACCATCCCCAACCCATCAAACCAAATGTAATGAAAAAAGTCGATGGGATAATCATAAGTAAACGATATTCAGGTTCATAAACTCCCTTATTCTTTGAAACAAGAAATCGGGAAATCCGATCAGATATAATACCACAAGCAAGTGAACCTAAAATTCCACCAACAAAAGGGGAGATATAAAGTAACCCAACTGTTTGTTGGGAAAAGTTATATGGTGGGTGTTTGAATACATCTGAAATGGTTTCTGAAATGACAATTAACCAAACAACAGCCAAGGAATATGTGAATGATCCAAAGAGAATGGCCGGATATGAATATAAAAAGAATGGACGGAGAGCAATCATCCACCATTTATCCACGGTGAACCGTCCATGATAAACCGCCAAATCTTGCCAAAATGTTTTCCTTGGTTCAATTTCTTCTTGTTCCTTTTCTTCATCTTGAGTAGGTGTTGGTTCGGTCACACCGACTGGTGGTCGATCTGGTTCTTGATGTATCGATGATGAAAGGGACTGTCTTGGTTCTAATGTCATCTGTGATGGTCTTTTCAAAGCAAACGCATTTGGTCTTCTTTCTGGAGGATGATACGATGCAACATTTTTAGCAGCTTCTGTTTCTTCCAATGATCTTTTACTTGGAACTGGGGTTCTATCCCAAAAAGTTTCTGGAACAAACAAAAACAATAAAATCAAGGTAAATCCTAAACAAATGGTTAAGATCCAAAATACCCAATGTCTATCTAAAGCTTGAAGGATAAGACCAGCAATCAATGGGATTAAATTTTTCCCTCCCAACATCAACATGGTATAAATTCCTATTCTATAGGCACGTTCGTGAGCAAAATAAATCTCAGCAATGGTTGAACTAGGTAAACATTCGGTCGGGGATGCACCAATACCCGTCAATACTCTTGCCCCCATAAGACTTCCAAACGTGGCTGAAGCACCTCCCCAAATGGCCCCACAAAAGAATATCAAGGTGAATAAAAGATAAACTGGACGTTTACCATACATGACTGCCATAGGACTGGCAATCACTGACCCGAATCCCATTGATAACATATATCCCCCAACTAAATAAGCGATGGTTGTCATTCGTTTATCGAATTCATCGGCTAATGTACTCAAACCAGCTGCTAATAATGAACTTTGACCCCCACCTAAAAAACTGATAAACCCCACTGAAAATAAACATAAATCTCTTCTTAATAGTGGCCAATTCAATGGATCATTTGGTGAATCATGAGGTTGTGGGTTTAGGATGATACCAGTAGCTGATCGTTTCATGGACAATGTATCAGCATCATCACCACCACCACCACCACCGTTGGCGGTGGAGGTATCATCCATCATCCTGATTGTTCCTGTGACTTCCTTGGAATTGGGCTGTTTGATTCCCAACTTCGCTGGAGGGTATTTCTGTTGTTTATGGTTGACATTTGTCATTTATGGTGATTGGTCGTAAATTGGTTGTAAAAAAAATGATATGGGTCGATGTGGAGGGGAATGAGCGGCTTAAAAAGGGAGTGAAGTTTAAATGGTAGCACAAAAAATTAAATATTAAGAAAAAAAAAAAGAAAGAAAAAAATACTAAACTCAATTTGAGAAGAAGAGGAAGAAGAAACCAATTGGAAGAGAGACAGCATAATAACCAGTAATAAGGAATATTGCAGTGATATTTATAGTTATGGTGATGATGACGGCGATGATGGATAAGTAGATACCCATTAAATGACGTCACTTATAATGTTTATGTTTATTCGTATAGAGAGCTCTGAAAAGGTTGTACTTTGTAGTCGTCTATTTAACACGTGTATATCGGAGTGTTTTTGTAGATAACTGATGGTAACAATGTGCTGTTCAAAACAACTCTTTTGATTTTCTATTGTTGACGAAATTGCTGCAAACAAAACAAAAGAACAACAACAAATGAAATATCATAGATGACGTAATAGATATATCAATAGCAACATCACTATTTATAGATTACTCTTTATAATACTACTACACTATACTATACTATATTACAACTAATGTTCCCCACACATTTCATACTCTTAGTTGATAATGATTGACACATTTGGGCCCTAGCATAGTATTACACAACCTTGCATGTAAGAACCCTCGCGAAAAATAGATCTAAGCTCTTCCTAATCACGCGCCACTGCACCTTGCCTCGGTTATTACTCTTGGCCTTATTGCATGGATTCCACAACAATAGAAAAGTGGAGACGAACAATAAACAAACATAGTAGAACAAACATCGACAAATGTAGCAATGATTAACAACTATAGGTACATGGCGGTGGGAAGTAGGTGTTTCGTTTCATCTAACCCAGTTGAAATTGCTGGGCAATTATCATTGTTAATCAATTCTTAATTTGTTATTCGTATCCAAGTGTTGGAAAGCAGATCTATGGGATGGTGACTGACAATACTGGGGTTAATGATTTAATCTCTATTCTTGACCGCCTGAGAATCTCTTATCACGCATTTGGCTTTATAAGAGAATTTTTGGAATGGGACTAAAGAAATGTCAATAGAATATTGGCAGAGAAATGTATAATAATCAAATTATACTCTGGTAATGAGCATAATTGCAACTGCGATCGAGAAAGATGAATTAAAATATGTGTTTATACACAACAATGATTGATTCAACTAATTTCATAGTAATGATATATAAGTTGAATTATTCCATTTCTAGGTTTAATAATAGAAAGATATTTGAAATTACGATGGAGGAATTCATCAATTCCGCCCTGTTGTTAAGGCGGAATTCATTCGCAGGATATCGACAATGGAGAAATAACTACCTTTCCCCATATTTCATTGAATCGTTCTACCAAAATTCAGGTGGTTTAGATTAATGTTCAAAAATTGATCAAGCTTAAGCGATTGGAAATGCAAATTAATCAATGGTTACAGATGATATAGTAATATGCGTATATTCCCAAACCGTGTATTTTTCCAGTTGGTGTATGACAATTTTTGCAACAGATTTTATATTGAATAAAGTTGACAAAATCTGCAAAGATAGAAAGCAAGGACAAATAAGAAAATGAGGAACCTTTAGTATAGAAGCATGGATAATGGAGATTATCCATTGGTATGATTTATGAATCAATATTTAATAATGTAGATTAGCTTGTGGAATTGCTTACATAATTTGTAGAGTTTTGATAGTTATTTTATCTCGCAGTACCAAATTTCTAATTGAAGTTTGCAATGGTGCTTTGTTCATGGTTAATAGAATACTCCTACAAATTTAGATAGCAATGCAGACCACTACATATCTTGAGATGGTTTGTAATTTAACCAAGAAGTTTCTCCGATATCTTACGAGTATGCTATGTATGAGTTGTTGAAGATTAGAATAATAGTAGTAAGTATATAATAGTAATATACCATAAGAGATGTTTGATTGAAGGTAGTAATAATGGTAGTGGTAGTGGTAATTGTTATTGGTATATAACAATCTGGATAGATTAACTATTACGGTTAAGTTAAGTTAAGTTTGATTTGTGTAGATTAGAGTGCGACGCGTAAAATAGAAATATTAAAATTAATTTATAGAACAAAAAATTTTAATTGAGACAGACGCGTCTGACTTTTACTATTTTTTTTTTTTTTTGA
Organism: Hemisphaericaspora xylanilytica; assembly: GCA_030563365.1. Taxonomy (NCBI): domain Eukaryota; kingdom Fungi; phylum Ascomycota; class Pichiomycetes; order Serinales; family Debaryomycetaceae; genus Hemisphaericaspora; species Hemisphaericaspora xylanilytica. The sequence goes on along the minus strand of JAKUCC010000041.1, from coordinate 26,089 downwards.
GTGAGTGAGTGTGTGAGAAAAACAACAATTGTGTATTGGAATCTGTCTGTCTATCTCTATCTCGTTTTTCTTGTGGTGAAGTAAATTCACTTATTAACTTTTTTTTTTCACTCCCTAAATTTACTTTTACTTTCTTTACTTTTACTTTTACTTTTACTTTTAGTAGTGACTTAATTTTTTTTTTTTTTTCATTCCTTCATTATTAAACAGAGAGATATAAATAAAACTTACACAATTACCACAACCAACTATAACTCAATATTATAAACACCCCATTTTATTATACCATCATATATAACTAACCAACAGACTAATCACTGACAATATACACTAATTAACACAACACACAACACACAACACACCATACCATACCATACCATTCCCCAATGTCTCAACCTCAACCACAACCACCAGTGGTTAGAGCCACATACTCAAATGTATGTATTTATATATATATATACACACACACACACATTACACCAGTTTGTAAAACATTTAGACCCAACAATACGCGTCTATAACAATATTTACAAACCTATACCTATACCTATACCCCCATCAACAACACATACTAACATATTCAATATAGACCGATGTGTATGAATGTATCATGAATGATTCACCAATTATGCGAAGATGTAAAGATGATTGGGTAAATGCAACCCAAATATTAAAATGTTGTAACTTCCCCAAGGCAAGAAGAACAAAAATATTGGAAAAAGGTGTACAACTGGGGTTACATGAAAAAATTCAAGGAGGGTTTGGAAGATTTCAAGGTACGTGGATACCATTGGAAGATGCAAGACGATTGGCAACAACTTATGGCGTCACCAAAGAAGATGCCCCAGTATTATACTTGAACCTTAGTGACCCCAATTTAGTCATCCCCATTAAAGAAAAACCACCACCAAAGGAACCAAGTCTGGTCAAGAGAAAATACGTCAAGAAGCAAAAATTACCAGGAGACACCTCAACAACAACAACAGGAGCAACCACCACCAAGAAGTACAAAACAGGAAAGAAAGCAGCACTACAACAAGCAGCAGCAGCAGCAGCAATAACAACTGAAGCAGCTACAAAATTGATGCCTAATGAACAATTCAATCAAGCTAATTTTCATGGAATACCTAGACAACCTTCGTTTGGTGCTCCCAATGGACAATTTCACCCAATGTACGCGCAACAACAACAACAACAAGAGCAACAACAACAACATATAGGAATCCCCCATCAAGGAAATGGCATTGTATCAGGGACTATCATACCAGGAATGCCACAACAACAACAGCAGTTACCACCAGGAACCGCCCCATTTCCAAATCACCCCGACTACATACAAAACATACAACTCGACAATGAATATCAAAATTATCAATTACAAATGCAACAAGCTCAAATACAAGCACAACAAGCAGCAAAATTCTACAACACCAACGGATATACAGCATCCAACAACACCACCACTACTACGAACAATGGCCAGATAATTCAATATCAAAAAGTGGTTTCATCCTCACAATCTTCCAACGACACCCATTGGTCACAACGAGAAAGTGACACCTCCATAAATTCAGCCGATGGAGTGGTTGATTCCAAACCACAAGAAGAGAATTCATACGCATCACAACTCCTTCAATTCTTTAGTGAGGATGACGCCGAAATTCCCTATTTCATAACCTATCCCCCTGCTGATTTTAATATAAACGAAGCAATTGACGATGAAGGACATACTGCTCTTCATTGGGCATCATCAATTGGAAACCATCAAATGATCCATGTATTATTGACAAAGGGGGCGAATCCATTAGTGGTGAATAATTTTGGATTAAATCCATTATCGAAATTGATTTCATTTAATAATTGTTATGAATTGAAGAATTTCCCTAAAGTATTGGATGATTTGGAATTATGTTTGATAAATACTGATATTAATGGGAGAACACCCTTACATTATTTAGCCCAGTTTCTGAAGATGAAATCGAAATATGAAAGTTTGAGGTATTATTTAACCACAATTTTGAATAAGTTGACGACAATGAGCAATAATATAAAACCAGAGTTGTTGAGAAATGTAGTGAACCATCAAGATGTAAATGGGGATACTTGTTTACATATTGCTGCACGAGCAGGGTGTACTAAATTGGTTAAATCACTATTGCAATATGGTGCACGAGATGATTTGGAAAATGTTCAACGTGAAACAGCAAGGTATTTAATTGTACAATATGGGTTAATACCAAACTATACTATCCCTGAAGTGGCGACTAGTATGGGTTCAGCCCCTACACCTACAGTATTCCAACAACAAATGCCACAATTACAACCACCTCCACCAATGCAACTTCAACAGCAAATGTCGGCTGCACCCGGAGTACCACCACCAGCGCCACCACCGGCACCAGCACCAAAACCACAAACCACTCCTCAAGTTCAGGCAAGAGTTCCATCAGACCCACAGCAACAATATCCATACCCTGTGCATAATCAACTCTTGGCCACTCCAATACACACTTTATCCCGTCCAGCAGAGACCCCCGACACCCAACGAACAACTGTCCAAGAAGAAGACGATGATGACGATGATGATGCAAATACCGCCCATGTAACCAAACAACAATTGGAAGCACTTTCCAATAATAATTCAAATAATGTATTTTTGGAAAAACCAAAATCAAACCTGACCCCACCACGACAACCACCACCATCATCATCGCTCACATCATATCGCATCAACCCACCTCCATTGGACCAAAATGGGAAGATCCAAGATGGGGATATCGTGAATAAAAAGATGTTGGAACTTAATGATTTGAAATCAATGATTAATGGCATGCTTAATTCCCTTGGGGATTCGTATCTTGTTGAAATGACCAATTTAACCCATCAAGAACGCAAACTTGAAGGATTGATCAATCTGAAGGAAATTGAACGGCGAGAGATTTTAAATCGATTTAGGAAGTTATTCCGAGTATCAGGACTTGCCAGCAATAGTGATGACGATGAGATTGAATCGGTTGAAATGGGCAAGAAAATCGTCAATCACGAGATTGAACAGTGTAAAACAACCTTGAATGACCGCCTTGGGGAATTTTGGCGGGTGATGTCGAGAAATCAAGCGTATTCACTCGCGAAAATCGTGGAGGCACAAGAACTCAAACATATCGAACACCAAAAACACAACGCTATTGACGCAGAAGAAGAAATCGTGGCCGAGGAAGCGGATGATAGGTTTGAATATGCGGTTGATTTGACGAAATTACAACTTCATCGAAATAAACTCGTGCGAGAGATTGGTGAGCGGACCATGATGTTTGCCGTGGATGAACGGATGTATAAGTATCGAAAATTGATTAGTTTGAGTTGTGGGTTAAAAGTGGAGGATATTGATGGGTTGATTGATGGGATTGAGGAGAGTTTGGTTGAAGGTATGAGTTGAGGTGTGAAATGGAGTGAATGGACGATATTAGTATATCGATTTTTGTTTTATTTTAGTTCTTGTGTATTAGTCGTAATTGTAATATAAATATTTTGTTATTATCTACTAATCAGTTCATTACAGATGATGAAAAAGAAGAGGTGGGATATCGCTATTTAAGAATCTTGATTGAATCGTAGATGGTCAATGTTCTACCATGGGAGGGACTCAGTTAAAAATCAAACCAGAGAACTGTACAAATTTGGCCACTAAATGACGAGTAAAACCCTTGATTAGTCCATGAATCAGACCATCGTTAAACCTACTATCAATCAAAACTGGGTTTTGCAACCCTTGTTGCGCTACCACATAAAATATGGTCGTGTAAAATAATCTAAAAAGGTTGTGTATGTAAAAATTTCACCTATACAATCTATAAACAAACCATACAACCAAACAGTTATCAATTAATCGAAAAATGGGAAGACATCCACTCAAACGGAAAATCGTATCAGCAACTCATCATCACCACCACCACACGCACACACAACCCCAATCACGATCCAGCCACACCCAACAACACCTACAACAACCACCCCCACCACCACCAAGCTATGTCCCCAACTTCCCACCAACGACATACATCCCCAGTGCCGCCACGCTCAAGAACTTCCCGTCATCGATTATGAACGGGGCGACACTCGAGAACGGGCTTTATTCACTCACATTCAAGTCGTTGGCGTGTGTCGAATACGTTGATCGCCAGGATATGATGCGGAGCACGGTGAAGAAACAGGGTGAGTTTGAGCTTGCGCGGATCAGTGAGCGCGACCCGGATATTCCGGCGATGATCAAGGCGGCAAAGGAGGATATCGAAGTGGAGAAGAAGCGGAGCGGTGGTGGTGTTGGTGTGGGTGGTAGGAAGAGAAGAGCGGATGAGTGGGGTGAGGGGATTGGCAAAGTGCAGAAGATTTTGCAGGATACGGTGGAGAATAAGGGTGAGTTGGGTGATGTGGAGACGGTGTTGCGGGGAGTTGGGGTGATTGAGGAAGGGACTATGTTGGTGGTTTCGAATGAGAGGTTTAAGGAGGTGATTGGGGTGAGTGCTGGTGATGTTGATCGATTTGAAGATGTTAAGGAGATTGATTTGAGTGTGTATGACAAGAAGAAGACGGAAGAGGAACCAGCGGAGGAGAAGGAAGGTGAAGGTGAAACGACGATACTGGAGGAAAAGGTGGAAGTGGAGATGAATGTGCCAGTTGAAGTTGAAAAGAGTGAACAGAAGGTTGAACCCGTGGAGGAAACCACTCAGGAGAAGGAGATGACACCAATTGAGAACCCAGCGGTTACATCAAATGAGGTATAAAGTTTACGAAGTAATTCACGATATTCGGTCTCGTTCGCTTTTGTATTTCGAAATATGTAAACTAAATATAGACATCAAATGTAACATTATATAAATTATACTTAAATCCCACCAACAACCACACTCTTTATAGTCAAATAATCATCAATTCCATACTTTGACCCTTCTCTCCCAAACCCCGACTCGGCAACCCCACCAAATGGCAACGCCAGCTCAGAAATCACTCCAGTATTCACCCCAAGCATACCCACCTTCAACGCTTCCGCCACCCTCATCACCCGGGAGATATCCTTGGAATAGAAATATCCCGCCAACCCAACCTCGGTATCATTAGCCATCGCCACCACTTCCTCCTCCAGGGAGAACTTAATCACTGGCGCCACGGGACCAAATGTTTCCTCCTGGGTAATCACCATCGAGGAATCGACATTGGTGAGCACGGTCAAATCATGGAAATTTTCCCCGAGATCAGGGCGGGGATGGCCTCCATACACGATTTGTGCGCCCTTGGTCACGGCGTCGTCGATATGATGACGGACTTTAGCCATTGAATTGGCGTGGATTAGGGGGCCATGGGTCACGTTACGGTCGAGGCCATATCCCAATTTCGTGGTTTTTTGTAATTGAGAAACAAGTCGTTCTGTGAATTGGTCATAGATTGATTCATGGACAAAGATTCGATTGGCACATACGCACGTCTGGCCCGACGAGCGGAATTTCGAATTAATAACCCCCTGTACTGCGGCAGAGAGACCATCAGTGCCAATATCGTCAAATACGATAAATGGGGCGTTTCCTCCAAGTTCAAACGAAAGTTTCTTCAACCCCCCAGCAGCTTGTTTCATCAATATCTTACCCACCCTCGTAGACCCCGTAAACGAAACCTTATCAATTCCCTTATGTGTCGTCACCAACTCCCCAACGCCAGCCGCATCGGCACTGGGTAAAATATTAACCACCCCAGCGGGGATCTCGGCCAATTGACTCAAATATCCCAACGCAAGCGCCGACAATGGCGTTTCCGATGCCGGCTTGATGATCGTCGTACACCCCGTAGCGATGGCAGCACCGAGTTTCCGAGTAATCATGGCCAAGGGGAAGTTCCACGGGGTGAGGATGGCACATACTCCAATGGGTTGTTTGATTGTCATGATCCGATGGTTGGGGTTTGTTGATGGGATGATATCGCCATAGATCCGCGGTGCCTCTTCGGAAAACCACTTGAAGAATGATGCTGCATATTGGACTTCCCCAAGGGCGTCGGCGTAGGGTTTCCCATTTTCGAGCACGATTAATTTAGCAAGGTCTTCTTGGTTGGATATCACGAGGTGGTAGAGTTGGTCAAGAAGGGTGGATCTATATCTGCCCGTGGTTGATTTGAAGTCATGGAACGCGGAGCGTGCGGCATCGATGGCGGTGTTGTAGTCTTGTGGGGACATGGATTGGACGGTGGCGATGGTGGATGTGGATGGTGGTAGGGCTGGGTTGGTGACTATGAAGGTGTCGTTGGTGGAGCTTGATTGCCAGGTATTGTTGATGAATGCTTTGGTTTGGATGAGCGATGGGGTTTGGAAGGTCAGTAAAACCTTGGCTGAGGATTCAATTGTGGAATATTGTCTTCTTAGCATGGTTGTATGGGGTTCAATTGAAGGAAGAAGAGTTGCTATGTTCAATTGTGGAAGAAGCAAGTGGTTGTAGCAGTGGGCTCTTCTCTAAATACCTGGAGAGAGAAGAGAGAGCAAGCAAGCAATTGGTGAATAATTTTATGGAGACAAATTGAGAGATTTTTGGCATTAGCGCAGTTTATCCAAATACGGAAATAAGCCCGAGAGAGATGCTGAATTTATATTAAAACACACAACTCTTCTATAAACGGAGTCACAACTAGAATTACTCTATTCCTTTACTTCTGCCGGTGGTACTGATGGAGTATTCCCCATGGTCAATTTCTTAATTCGTTTATCAATCAATTTCTTAGGATTCAAAGCAAAGAAACACTTTTTATCAATCTCCTTACTTTCTTCCCTACTGGTATGTTGAATCAGCTTCGCTATCTTAATACATTTCCTAATCGTCCTCACCAACGTCTCATATTGTTCTCTACCACTTGACATCTTCCCATCATTCCCCTCCACCTCCTTCCCGTCCTCGTCCTCCACCTTCACTTCCCCCTTCTTTCCATCTTCCTCCTCATCATTTTTCTTCTCCTCCCCTTCATTCTCCTCTTCCTTAATAACATCCAACTTGTCCTCACTCAAAAACTTCCTCTTTAAATATCGATCAACAATCCTTCGATCACAATCATACATTGCCGCCAACGCCACCTGGGGCGGCGTAAACAAAAACGCCACATCGCTAATAATCGCATACTCACTCAACCACTCCCTCGCCTTATTATACACCCCACCCAACGTATCCACCGACACATCATACATTATCGGCGTGGGATGGAGTAAAACCGCTTGGAAATCAAGGAAAAATCCATATAATGGTCGCATGGGATGATGAACCAATAATGTGAATTGTAAACTTTGCAATACGATGAATTCGAGGTCGAGAATATGTTGGGCTTCCGTTCCCTTGAGGGCCTTGACGAATGATTCAATCGATATGAAGTAATTCTCCGATTTGGCAGCGAGGAATACACAGGTATAAAGGATGTTTTTGGGGTGGTATTGCATGACCGAATTTTTGAGGTAGAATTTCTTGAAGAAGGATGCCGCGGTGAGTTTGACCTGGGTGGGCATTTTGAAGAAGTTGCATGTTTGAATGATGTTTTTGGCGTAGAAGTTAAGATAAGTTGATTCTTCTTCAAATGAGAGGAGGTTGATTAGTTTATCTGGGTGGTTGAGGTCGTCGTCTGGTGGAATCGAAGCGAAGACATCGGGATGGTCGTGTTTGGCTTGTTCGTAGACCTTGGTGAATGCTTGCTTTGCGTGGGCTTGTCCGTGGGAGTTGGCTCGCCTTTTGGTGGCTTCGAGGTCTTCTGGGGTGTATGACCATAGTGTGAATTGGGTAGATTTTCTATATAAGTCATCATTGGATATTCTTTGTTTCTTAGGTGGTGGTGGTGGAGCTGCAGGGTCAGCCTCCACTGGTGACATTGTATGTGACATGTGATAGCTAGAGAATTGTTGTATAACTGGATGTACTGTTTTGCGGTGTGATCAGTGTTAGGTGATGATTTTTCACTGTATCAAGTAGAAGGCCAAAAAAAATAAAATTATAGAGAATCATCATCTACTACCATTGACTACTACGCTTTAAGAGATAACCACCGATCCTTCGCTTAGCTTATTCGTACAATTGGTATTAGAATCTCTATATACAGAAAGCAGTCTATACCAATATACACTCATTTATATAAAACATTCCAGAAAATCTTCCTTAATCCATTACATAGATTACACAAGATGATCATTAATGTTTATGAAAGTACAAACAATGACTGGGAAGTAACTAATCGTAAGCTTTATTAGCAAGTCAAAAATATCAACAATAAAAGGGAGAACAACACAAGAGTCTTAGCTCTTGCAACATTAAACACTAATCCAATAGACAACAAAACCAAACCAAATTTAATAAACAACAACCACGGCAATATTCCCACTGTTCGAGGATCTTGAGCCGGGAATGAACAAACATAGACTTATAAAACCAAAAACATAAAACTCCAAAGTAATGAATAGCAACGAATTCTAGTGAATGCCTTGTGAAAACAACAATTATGCGTCTTGATTATCTCCACCAGCTAATCAATCATCATCGTCATCATCGTCACTGGATAAACTTCCTACATCACTAAGTTCATCATCATCATCTTCATCATCTTTCGCCTCATCTTTCCCATTCATAATTGCATCAAGTTTTGCATATTGTTGAACATATCTCTTTACGGTTTCATTATACTTTGTTTCATCTTTGGTCATTAAAGTTGATGCTTCTGTGTTTAATGGATCACTTGGGTTTGCATATCGTAACAAATGGGGTAAGAAGTTTTCAAATATGTTTAATAATCCAAACATGGGAGACCACGTTTGATTTATCACATCTAAACATACGGATCCTGATCCTTCGTCTATATTTGGGTGGTATATCTTATTGGTGAATCCTATTGAGGGTGATTTTATTGGGTATTGGTCTGGTAGTTCTACTCTTACTTTCCAAGTGCCTCCTTCATAGGGAGTATCGGTTGGTCCATGGAATATGACAAAGAATTGTTGTATTGAGTCATTGATTAAAGTTACGTCATGGTCACTCATCATTAATTCCATGACATCTTTTTCAATTCTTCTTTTGGGTGCACTCATTGTAGGTTTCTTGGGTAGTTATATAATGTATAGGTATATAGGAATATATCAATAGTATATATAGTAGATATAGTATGTAGGTAACTATACATAAAGAAATAAGGAAGGCAAAATTTAAATCACTTGCAAATTGGGTGGTGGGTTGAGTGGGGGGTGAATGTTGGGGGGTGTTTCGGGGGAGTCACAATACAAAAGAAAAATTTATAATGGGAACATGAAACAACCACTTTACACAGATAACTATTAAGATATAGATAGATAGTATTTACTTTGTTATTTACTTAGCATTATATATCCTACATAGGCATATCTATCATTATTACTATTACTATTAACAACAGTACTAACTTCTCTTCTTTGTATAGTATAGTTGCTAACTTTCTATCTTTATCAAACCCCCTTCCCTCAATTCTCCCCCTTTGCCGAATGACGTCAATCAAATACAACCAACACTCTCACAAAATTAAAACAACACACATACTACACCACACATACAGGCATACTAACCGAAACAGTTTAGAAACTAGCCAAATTCAACCAATCAATAAAGAATTCCCTTATCACTCTTCATAAATTCTCTCCTTTTTGTGGAACTATCTTAAATCAACTCATCATTTCCTCACTCTCCACACCTACCCATACTAATGAACACTCTACACCCCCAACACCTCACCATATGTCCCCTTTTCAACCTCCTCTTTAATCTTCTTCAAAATATCTCGTTGACTCTCATCCATATCATTAATCTGATCATCATGCAACTCATGCACGGCCCTTAATAAATTCACATGATTCATCGAAAGTTCCTTCAATGGAGGTATCCTCTTATTCAATGTCAACTCAATCAAATCTTGATTAGTGGTGTTGGTAATCAACCCAAGTTCAACCAATGCAAGGGCTAATTGAGGAAATCGTTCAAGTAATACTTTGGTTGATTTTGGATTATCCACACTCATTGTCTTTATTTCCTTCATTATTTTCATACCAGTATTGGAATCTATATTGGATAATATACTTGATATCACCTGTGATGCATTTTGGTTAGGATGAAGCTGAATACCTAATGGTAATGGTGGTAATTTGACATTATTACTACTACCACCACTACTATTCCCTCCTTCATTATCAAAGAAATCGTTTATAAATGAACACTTAAGAAATCTTCCATTGGGTAGTGTCATATAATTCAAATTTCGTACTGCTGATGCTGCTGTTTCATGATCACCATAGTTTATAATTGCATATCCCTTTGATTTACCAGTTAGTTCATCAAATAACAACTTCAAATCTAAGACTGGCCCCACTGATTTGGCAATTTCCATCACTTGCTCTTCAGTATAATCAAACGGAAGTTTCCCAATGGAAACAGTTGTGTTCTTATTGCTGTTCATGTTTTTATTTAGAGTTAGCGTTCAGTGACTGCTTGACTGTCTGTCTATCTATCTAACTGTCTGTTTGATTGATTGATTGATTGTTCCATCCTTTACATTTTTTCATTTTTATTTATTTTTTTCTACTTCAATTAAAAAACCAAAAAAAAAAAAAAATCTTACTAAACACCATCACCAAATACTTCACCATCTGAGTATTCCCTTCGCCATTCCTCCGTACCCACCCCTAGTCAATCATGGACACCAAAGAGATCAAGTCAACAATATCCAACCTCGAAAAGTCAACCGACATAACAACAATCCTTAAACTATTAAACATCCTCAATGATGGAGTAAAACCAACTGAAAAACTCCTTCGTGAAACCAAAGTTGGTGTCGCTGTCAACAAATTCAGATCCCATGAAAACACCGAAGTGAACACCTTGGTTAAGAAAATGATTAGATCATGGAGAGACGCTGTCCAGAATGAAAAAAACCTCAAGAAAAAAGCAGCTGCATCGTCATCCTCCGCCACTGCCACCACCCACAACAACATCAAAAGCGAAGGATCAACCCCTTCCAGCACAGCTTCAACCCCAGCCAATACGAACACCACTTCCATCCCGGGAACAAACTCCAAATTCCACCAAGGACCACGTAATCCCAAAACCGACGGCGTCAATACCGCCCTCTACGACAACCCCACGCGAAACGCCTCCATCAGTGCTCTCTATACTTCCCTCGCAGTCGAACGGAATGACCCAGCATCAGCCATCCTCGCCATCGCCACGGAAATAGAATCAGCCGTCTTCAAGAGCGAATATCTGAGCGTTAACGACTCCTACCGGAATCGACTTCGGAGTTTTACCATGAATTTAACAAATAAGAAAAACCCCGAATTACGAGACCGATTATTATCCAAGAAAATCACCGCTAATGAATTCATCAAGATGACTCCCAATGAAATGGCACCGGAGGCATTGAAGAAGGAGATTGAAAAGTTGCATAAACAGAATTTGTTTGATGCTCAGGGGGCAACTGAAAAGAGAGCCGTTACTGATAGATTCACCTGTGGGAAATGTAAACATAAAAAGGTTAGTTATTATCAAATGCAAACTAGATCGGCGGATGAACCATTGACTACTTTCTGTACCTGTGAGAATTGTGGTAATAGATGGAAATTCTCATAGAGGGAGGTGTGGGTGTTATATCCTCTAATGACGGGGAGTGTATATACTTTATTATATATAATGTGTCTATTAGTCAATGCTGTATTTTTAGATTTTAGTTTGTCTTTATTTTCTATCTAATAAATTATTTAAATCATTATACCTTCTACATTGCCTTAAAAGACCGAGTTCTTGGTCAAGTAAGCAACCAAATCAACCTTGGTGACAATTTGAACTGGTTTCAAATCTTCATCGGTAATAATGGCATTAGAATTAGTTTCGAAAAACTTGTTCAATACAATCAATGAAGTATCCAAAGTAATTGGTTCATAGGTTCTCTTGGTAAAACCAGATTGTTTAGTAATGGTAAAGGATTTTTCAAAATCAGCCAACTTTCTAAAATCAATAATAATTGAACTTATAGAATTGGTCATTTGAATCTTCTTGGTAGATAATGATTTCAAAATCTTGGAAAGGGTAATTAAACCAACCAAATTACCAGAACTATTCAAAACTGGCAATTGATCAAATCCATTGCTTTGTAATAAATCAAAGGTCTTGGCAACGGTATCAGATAAAGAAACAGTGACAACTGGAGCCTTACCAGCAACCAAATCTCTAATGGTCTTGGAAGCCAAAAATTCATCGGTCTTATTGGCAGCTTTGCTTTCTTCCACTTCGAATCCATTGGATTTCATCCATTCATCATCAGCAAATTTGGATAAATATGATCTGATAGAATCAGGGAAAACAACAACGACAACATCATCTTCAGTCAAATCTTTGGCAACTTCTAAGGCTGCTTGTAAAGCAGATCCTGAAGATCCACCAACAAGAATACCTTCTTCTCTAATGATTCTTCTAGCATATTTGAAAGATTCTGAATCATTTGTCTTTAACCAACGATCAACATATTTTCTATCCAAAACATCAGGAACAAAATCATATCCTATACCTTCAACTAAATAACCTTCAGTTGATTGATTTAATTCTTCTGGTTGGGCTAAAATGGAACCTTCTGGATCGGCACCAGTGACATGAACATTTGGATTCTTTTCCTTCAAGTATTTGGAAATACCAGAAATGGTACCACCAGTACCTGCACCAGCAACCAAATGAGTAATCTTCCCCTCGGTTTGTTCCCAAATTTCATACCCAGTACCATAGTAATGAGCCAATGGGTTTGCTTCATTATTATATTGATCTAAGATAACTGAGTTTGGAATTTCACGTTCTAATTTCTTAGCAACCCCAATGTGAGATTCAGGAGAATCCCAAGCCGCTTCAGTTGGAGTTCTGACAATTTCAGCACCAAGGGCCTTCAACACCGAAACCTTTTCATTTGACATTTTTTCAGGTAAAGTGATGATGGTTCTGTATCCCTTAACGGCACCAACAAGAGCCAACCCAATACCGGTGTTACCAGAAGTAGGTTCGATCAAAGTGTATCCTGGCTTGATTCTGCCGGTCTTTTCTGCTTCCAAAACCATGTTTTTGGCGATTCTATCCTTGATTGATCCACCAGCATTGAATAATTCAACCTTGGCGTAGATCTTTGCCTTGATTCCCAATGATTGGGGGATCTTGTTCAATTTGATTAAAGGAGTGTTACCAATGAGGTCTAACACATCGTCTTTCAATGGAGGAGGAGCACTAGTTGGAATAGCTGATGACATTATTGATGGTTGTACCTTGTTGGTTGATGGTTGTAAAAAAAAATTGGGTTTAGCTATTTTTCAAATGCTGAGTTGATTTGTACAGTTAATGAGGAGAATGGCTTTAAAAAAAATTAAGTTAAACAAGGCATTTCTTTTTTTTTTTTTCAATTGTTTTGATTTTTTGTTTCTTTTTTTTCTTTCTTGTTTGTTTGTCTTTGTCAATTACACTCAAAATTATGGCATCTCTCACGTGATTTTGTACTACTGTGGATATCTATTGTCTTGACGGTTTATATAAATCTATCGGTTATAGACGGAAACTATATACTCAATATCTTACACTTGATAACTTCTGGATCTTCTCCTGGTACCCCTTTAGTAAAATCAAATATCGTAAAAACACCCTTTCTATCAACAGTGAACACTTTCCCACCATCAGGAGAGAACAACACTGACGCTGCTTCACTAAATCGTTCTGCATTGGCAACTTCACCCAACAACACAACAATCTTCTTAGCATTAGACGTAGATGTTAGTCTTTTTTTGAAATTGGACCCTGAAACAAGATACAAATTCCCATCTTTACCCAAAAATACAATCCCATCACCAGTGGGTGATATCGCAGCCTTATGAATCAATGATCCAACCTCTGGAATCTTCATGATTGTTTCTGCCGAAATTATCGAAGAATATTCCTCATCTTCCATACTATTAACACTATTTTGAATACTATAATTATCAATATTCTGCACTGTCCGTTTCGAATCAATCATTGCCCCATCTAATCGAATAATAATTGGTGGTCGACTCTTTAATGAACATGACGTAATCACAATCGTATTTGAAAACATATTTCCAAATTTAACATCAGTCATCCCCTCAGTAGCCATCATCAAATCATTATCAGCTTCAATCTTATCATCACCACCATCACCATTTTCATCATCATTGCGTGCCCTTCTGCTGGTCTTATACACAAAATCAGACCAAATCAATCGTGGTTTTCTATAATTATCTTCTTTATCTTTGCTACTTCTCAATTTGATCACTAAATATCTTGATTCCCACAGTGTCCCACAAATCAAATGCGATGAAGTACCATTGAAGTTTAAAATCTTGAGTGGATCGCGATAGGGAATAGCAATTGTCATTGGAGTCACCGACTCGAGATAACTATTGACCCCACCTGGATTATTAATTCGATGAAGAATGACAAAGGTTTGCTCCTTGGCTGAAACTCGCTCTTTGGCAGTTATACCACATGCAATTAATGCTTCATTGGGAGATACGGAAATACATCTGATTGGGAAATTGGTGAGATATGTGTATATCGACTGACCAAGCTTATAGGATGAATTACGGTTAATGTTAAATACTCTCATGATCCCTCTTGTACCAGAAATCACCAAATAATTCTTGGTTAAATGACAGTATATCTGATCCCAATTTTGCAATCTCTTGATAATTTCATCCGGTGAACTATTTGGGTTTTGATATTCCTTTTTAGAATTAAAATCATTTCGGATGACGATTTCTTTAGGATGAATCGTAACCGGTTCATTCAAACTATTCAAACTTTCTCCAAATTCCCCACTCAGTTTCCCACAACAAATCAACTGCGGCCTCGTTGCATTCTTATTAGGACCACTAATGGGGACAATATACTCATACACTTCCCACCGCTTCGAATTAATCAACACAAATCGAGTAACTTCTTCACCAGTAGCGAAATCAAGATATGAATGAATATACGTACTCACTGCCTTCTTAATCGACCCCAGCTTAAATGGGAAATTAAACTTTAGTTGCTGAGTAGGGAATGAACTCATCTTACGATGGAATGGGAAGCATTTAGTGAAGTTATATTCTTTTTGCTCACTTATACTCTGCATGAGATTCTTTTCAAGATTTAAATAATCAGGTTCATATATCGTTGACGGATCAATCGATCGCGTATCCACATGAATCATCTCTTTGGATAATCCACCAGCTCCTAACGCACCACCACTCGTACCTAAACCAGTACCAGCACCAGGAGAAATTGAAATTGCAGATTGAAACAGATTCGACGTCTGTTGTCGATCCAAACTGGTATTTGCTTTAATATCAATCGGTTCAACCTTGGTCAATTCCTTACTACTCAATTTCCGATCTCCCCCACCATTTCCACCCAAATATTCCTCCTCTTTTGCAAATTTATAAAACAAACTAAGCAAATCCATCGACTCATTGCCCTGCTGTTGCATGGCTATTGACGTACCACCCTCATTATCATCATTCACGCTCCCTCGTTTTCCCGACGACCGCCGACGTCGACCACTCAGCACCGAATGCGAATGCAATGACGCTTGTGAATGAAGTTGTTGTATAAGTCTATAAAGTTCCCGAAGTGGTTTGATTTCCGAGAGGATGGAGACGTTGGCGTTCCCACAATTCGGGCAAATGGTGGTATTGGTTGATGTGAAGGATGATTCGGAGATTAGACATCCGCATGTTAGAATCGATGCATCGACGATTGGAGTGGTTTGGGATGATCCTGGAAATCGTAAGAGGTTTTCCAAGTGTGAGATGTTGATCCTCTCCATTTGATGATCGAGTTTGGAGGATTGATGTTGTTAGGATATGACTAATTGTGATTAATGATTTGCAGAGTGTTGGTTTATCAGTGGTCGGAGAAAAAAAATGTGAGATCGGATTTAACACACACAATTTTCTTAAGATTAATTGATGTATCTTCAACTACAAAATACACCTAAAAAACGCTATACACAGTACTATTCTCAATTATCTTCCTTCTCCGGTCTCTCATTCAAACTGACACTATTCCCATTATATGTATCAATCCCATCCTTATCCCGGTCTTCATCATATAACGTTTGGATTCTCATTCTTGAACCTGGTCTTGGCGTCGATGAACGACTTTGAAATGTAGAGGAGATATTCGAATTGGAAATCAAGGGCGATTGTGGTCTGCAAACTTCCGCTGGTGGAGAAACTGGGACCGAGGGCATGTCGATGTTAAGCAATGAGGAAGTCCTACTATCTAATGATAAAAGTGGGCGGGCTTCAGATATATGAAGATTCAAGGGTTCACCATCATCATTAGCATTGGTGTTAGAGCCAGCGTGATCAGAATGATCATTAGTATTGAGTGGATGGTATTCTGCTTCATGGGCACCATAATCAAAGAATGAGTAGAGAACATCAGCAAGTTTCCCAACAGCTCCAAATGCCCTTCTTATAATTCCTGGATTTTCAACTCCATTCGCGGAACCAGAATCTTCATCAGCATCATGGAATATTGGTTTCAAGATCAATGCCGATCTCGGTGTCAATTCTAGTTCTTCTAAAGTACCCAGTTCTTGTTCTCTTGTGTACGTGATCCTGGGTAACATTGGCCGATGGAAGGCATAACTGGATGGATAGTGGACATTTTTGGCAAATGATGGCATACTTGTGTCAGACGGAATGATTTGTATTTCTTCATCTAGCCAGGTTCTCACGTCAGCCAATTTATCAGTGGCATCAAATTCTTGCTTAATCGAAGTCCCATCAAACAATTTAATTGATAACATGCAAGTACCATCATGGGACAATTGTTTCGTAAGAGGCTGTTGTTGTTCTTGAGGTTTATCCGTTTCATGGTGATATAACCTCTGTTGCTCTTGACTTCTAAGAAGTTGCTCCCTCCTATCTGCCTCTAACAATGCTCGTAATCTAAGTCGTTCTTCGCGTTGTTCTCTTTTAAGTTTATTGAACTCTTCTTGATGCTTCTTTACACTTCTTTCATGTGACTCTGGTGATTTCAGGGTTGCGCCGGATGTGGCGGAGTTTTCAACATGTGTCTGTGGAGACCGAGATGCAATGGGAGCATGGCTCTGTACTGGTTGTGTCGTTGGTAGCACATTTGCCTGTGTAGATGGTTGCATAGATGACTCTTGAGGTAGTTGTGGAGATGGTTGCGGAGGTGGGGCGGGTGATGGGGGTTTGGTCAAATTATTCACAATTTGCATAAACTGGTCCTTTGTAGTGCTTTCGGTAATGACCGCAAGGACCTTACCCTGCTGTACAATATAGAAGCTTGGGACAATCAAGCTGGTGAATATTTGATTAAAGTACAGGTATTCCATAGTCCCTTGGAATAATTTTAACAACACAAAATGGTGGCTCAATAAGGTAGTTGTTTCTTCCTGGTCAATAAACTTCTCAAGGAACTGTTTGCTTGCATCGTCATCTTGCTGTTGATCGTTATACTTTGCTAGGAATACAAATAATGGCTTATTGTGTTGGATGGTTGATTGGACTGCTTCTTGAACAGAAGTATTGAATAAATTAACCAAAGCCTGTGACATGATTAGCAGTGGTGGGTATCAAATAAGCCTATTGATAGAGTTGTTTTTGTTCTACTTGATGGGTTCACTTGGTGGCAAGTAGGTCAGTCTAGTGTTCAATAGCACAGGACAACGATGGCGTTGGGGTAGCAATGTGACTAACGTTGGTTGTCTTGTGTACTGTTGGAAAAAATGGGATTGACAGAAAAGTGGTGATTTATTCTCCACACAAATTTTGGTAAGTTTAATAACACAAAGCCACCTACATATTCATATTAATAGGTTTACATCTATATTCACCCAGGGCTATTGATCACCTACAACGAAGGTAACCTAAGAACACCCAGACGGATCCTACATAATAAGAGCACGTACCATTATAGATACCCGGTCACATCATATGACCAAGGCTCGTAATTCTTTTCTTACAAACACGTAACACATATCTGAGACCCCGACCTCGGGTATTACACTGTTTATAAAACTATGTCGTCTAGTTGCTATTCAAAAGAACTTAGCAGGATCAAATTCTACCAAGTCAATTTCTATATTACTGATGTTAGATTTAGCTTGTTCAACCAATTGCTGCTTTGCCCTTTCAATATTCAAAGATTCTGACTCCTTGTACTTATTAAACAACACTTCATACAGGTGTTCAATATAGGTCATATGGCGATCTAACTCTTCAATATGTTTATTCTTCTTGGATAAAAGCAGCTTCAAGTATTTATTCTCAAACTTGACTGTTGCCGATTCATGCTCAAGGTATTCAATGATTTTATCAAATTGAGTTTCTTCGTCATTTGCTTTAGCCTTTGCACTGGCTGACGACTCCAACGTATGAAGTCTTGATGTAAGCACCTCAATCTCGCTCTTCAATGAGTCAATCACACTTTGATCATTCTTTTGTAATTCCTTCCAATTGACTGGAACACTAACCAATCTTGTCTTATTTGCTCTCGCCGAGGTCTTTATTTTCTTAACTTCGTTGGCATAGTTCAATGTCTGATGTGTCTCTTCAAAATCAATCGGCGATATACAAAAGATCATACAAGTTTTGGAATTACCTGATAAATTCTCCTTTAAGATATATGTCAAAACTGATTCACGATACGGCACGAGGACACTCGATGCTGAATCTTTCTTGGTTGCTAGCAAGCTTATACACCTTCCCAAAACCGCCAAGGATTTGTTGATTAGTGTCCCTTCCTTAATTCTGTCCTTTTGCCCATATAGTTTGGTCTTGGCCAATCGCTCAGACCCCGCAAGATCAACTAATTTAATATTTGAAACCATCTCTTCGGAGGCATCGCCTAATTCCAGTTCTCCATTACTCGATTCAAATCTGGTTTGTTTGAGTGTTAATGTAAGAATGGCATGTGATCGCGAACTACTATCGTTCATTGACGTTGAAGCCGTTGCTCTGGCACGGTTCCCCTTATTCAACAATTGCAAAAAGTGGGAATAATCCGTTATCCGATGCTCCAAAACATTTTCGACATATGGTCCAGTTTGTGGATGTTCACGGACTTTACATTTGCATGTGCTCTCACCAGTACCCAACAAGTCCTTTACTTGCTCATTATAAATTTCCACATATGATAATTTTAATTCACAATTTATTCTTTGATTAACAGATATTTCCATTTGCTTAAGTATATCCTTCATAAGCAATGGGATTATCCCAGGCTCTCGCTTATTCCCCATCATGGTATGTGTCTTCCCTGAACTAGTCTGTCCATATGCTAATAAGCATACATTATACCCTTCAAAAAGATGTGTTAGTAACTCCGATCCAGTCTTTTCGTAATATTTTCGATTGTCCGTAAAATTTGGATGTTGTTTATCAAATGACCATATACATTCATCGAAGTAGTATGTCTTTTTCTCTTCCTTTGGTCGATTGTTGATCCCATTCAACAGGTTAGTAGCGGGAACTTCGAGAACTAGTTGCTTCTGATCGGCTATTGGCATCGATACTAGGCATGATGGTGTGGTAATGGTAGCATCTTTGGACTGTTCTCTTGATAATAGTGGCCTGACACGAACAGATACTTTAATGTTGTTTGGCTCTTCTGGCATCCCTTCCAAAACTTCTTGCAATTAAAGAGAAGGTTGATATTCATACCTAGTCGTTCACTAAAATTCATTGAATCAAATTGAAATGTAAACAAACCCGGAATATACATTATGTCACGTGAAACCATATATTCCGGTACTTCGGTATAATCTCATAAATTCCATCGAGATGAGTTCCAACAATTGCCGACCATCAAGAATCCAACCCATCACAGTAAAACATGAGTGGAAAAGTCAAGTTTCTTGTCCTAAATCCGTCTCCGGAGAACCTAGATCAAATATTCCAAAAATCAAATCTGCAACACTCGAAAAACGGACCATTCGAAGCTACACTTTTACTAGGTGATGTCTTCCCAAAAACAACTAATCAATTACCTACAACATCAGTCAACTGCCCCACATACTTCACGACAGGAAAACATGGATTGTCTGATATTATAATTCCATCATCTGGGGAATCTAGTAATTTGGTCGATGTAAGTACTAATTTGACATTCGCCAAATCATTGGTTAATATAATCAAACTCACTAGTGGCCTTGTGGTCATGTTCATCTCGGGGACAGCAACAAGCCAACAAGAAGAAGTCCTTGCCCAACTCACAGAAATAAATACGCAAGTTGATATTTTAATCACTTACGAATGGCCTAATTCAATCGCGGCGGTTGAACAATTAACGTTAGTTGGACACGATGTCATTGATAAAATCACCAAAATTGTCAAACCACGATACCATTTCGCAGTGGGGACCGAGGGAGGAAAATTCTTCGAATTGGAGCCATATGGTTGGTCAAATGGAGATGTTACTCGATTTATCAGTTTGGGCCAGGAAGGAAGTGGTGAAAAGTGGTTTTATGCATTTTCAATTAGTATAAATCGGGTGAATGAGGATATACCAAATTTGCGACCAAATCCATTTACTATCGATTCGAAAAAGAGACAGAATGAAATACCAGAAGATCATTCCCGAGAAGATGAGGATTCCAAGGTTATACTAAAGAAACCAAAGATTGTTTCCCCTGATGAATGTTTCTTCTGTTTGTCCAACCCCAAGACTGAAACTCATATGATTGTTTCAATTGGGACGTATGCGTATATGACAATTGCAAAGGGTCCCTTAACCAGATCAAATAGAGAGTTGGCATTTTCAGGACATGGTATAATCATCCCCATAGAACATATACCTTGTGTAAGATTGAAATATGACAACGTGTTTGAGTCTCCGGTGTATAAAGAAATTATCCGATTTCAAGATAGTTTAATCAAAGCCTTTGCCAATCAAAGACCAAGTTATAAATTGGTGTTTTTTGAAGTTAGTAGAACATCTAACGTCCATTATCATGTTCAATTCTTACCGATTAGTGAATCATTGGTTGACAAATTTTCAAATTCATTGAGAGTCAAAGCGAAATTAAATAATGATAAGTTTATCAAGAATCATAAACTTGAATTCAAACATTTCGACAACCAAGGCGATGAAGAATTGAAATCGATTATAAGTAAATCTGATTATGTGATGTTTACAATCGGAATTACCGAAACGGAAAGATCAATCTACATTGCTCAATTGGATGACGAATCTAAACCAATCGATTTGCAATTCCCAAGAAGAGTATTGGCACATACTTTAAACTTACCCAATCGAGTATATTGGGACAAATGCCAACAGCCCAAGCTCAAGGAGGTTGCTGATTGTGAAGAGTTTAAGAAATTCTTCCATGACTATGATTTTACAACATAAACATTCATCTATTTATTGTGTAATATTAACTAATACAAGACAGTTCTGCTTCACATTTCTCACATCCACATTCAAAAAACCATTCACTTAATTCTCGGCGTCTAGTTTCTACTGATGTTTCCATAGAATTTCCATAACTTATACATAATTCTTCACCAGGGAGAACGTCTCTTGTTGTGGCAAACAGAAGTCTATCGAAATCTCTTGTTTTAATAACATTAGGTGCACATGAATGATTAAAGAATGACGCTGATGGGTATACGCCAAACCCGAAAAATTCCTTATCTTCAACTTCGTTGGAGGTGATTGACCAGATACCAAATGCATTAGATAAATTCTTTCCAATGATTGACCTAACTTGCCCTGGATTAATAAACCGTTGGAGTTCTGTTGTGCAAACCAATCTTAAAAATTTATACATAGTAATGTATGAATAAAGCAAGTATGGATACTTCTTAACTTTCTCCATTTCTGAAGACTGAAGGAGATTGAAAAGACTCAATTCCATATCTATACTGATTTCGTTTTGCTGCACTGTTGTGTCTCTTGAAGCAAATGTCTGTTCATGTCTGTACATTTCAAATAAAACTCCAATCACGTACTTAACTTCCAAATATTCAGCCTCATCCAATCTCGGTATCATATTCTCTCTTTTCGATTCCTTGATAGTGACCAATTTCTGTTCCCAGATATCAACATTATGCCATTCTTGTTCCAGACTGACCTCCAAAGGTTGTGCCTTATCCGGTTCACGGGCATCGACTTCTGGTTTACCCAATCCTTTGTTGTAATACTTTTCCAATCGTAATAAATTTTCAAGGTGTACACCATTCACATCTTTGGATTGGAAGTTATTAACACAAGCTTCGCTACAAAAGAATAACGAACACATCTCCTTTCCAAACTTCTTTGAAAGCTTGAATTTTAGAGTCTTTCCATCATAATATTGGAAACATTTCTGACAAACCTCCTTTTTAAACGGCCTGGCAATTGTTGAACTCAATGATCCTGTACATCTATGTATTATCGTACCTTTTGGAATCGTCTGATTGGCGAAACAACCTCTACCTCCATATTTGGTTTCATGGATCACAAAAAATTGAGATATATTGATCTCTGGGGTCAGCGCCGCAGCCTTTTGATGCTCATCTTCTGAGTCAACCAAAGTCGAAAAGTCACTCGGTATCTCTGTATCCGACATGCTTGAAATTAAAAAAAATATTCGGTGCTTTGTACCTGTCGCATAGCAGGTTCACTGGGTCGAGGTAAATAGTTTAAGGATCCTCATCTCATTTTCAGCTTCCACGGGAATGCGACCGAAAATTCATGTTTCCCATTTTTCCTTAAAATTTTCTTGTGAAAGGATGGAAAAAAAAAATATTTTTTACGAGATAACGTTACATTCGGAAAAACTATTCTCGATAACGGGAAGATCATCGCCAATGAACTGTTGTTGCGTTTAAATACCACCACGCGATGCAATCATTTAATGATCCTATCTAAACAAAAGCGGAAGCTCATTGCGAGGTATGTTGCACTAATTCAGGTGTAGGGAAGGATTTTCAACCCCCCTAGTTATTCCTCCACACTACTTTGGGTATTTCCTTGGTTTGGTTTCATCGAATGTAAGGATAGTGGTTAAAAATCGAGCAAATCCTGCAATTTCAACTGCTCGTAAATATCGCCTTCAACTGCCGCGTTCCAAAAGTCTTGTATTCCATCCAAAAAGTCTTGTTCCAAGTTGACATATGCACCTACCTGGGTGCCTATATCTTCATTGTCATCCTTACCCAATTCCAAAGTTGCCCCATCGAAATTGGTATCCGTCGGGAAAGCTTTCGCTGCAGTTTCAACCCCAAACACGTTATAAGTATTTATATCTTTTTCGATCTCATCAAGCTCTGCGAGGTCGGAAACTAAATTATCTAGTTTCTTTAGCTTGCTTAGTGACAGTTTTGCGCTTGAACACCCTTTAGACATGGTTTTGAGAATCTTTAACCCCTTACGAAGGAACAATAACGTTGTTTCCGAGCGGCTGTCAATTCGAAGGAAGACAAGAATCGTGAATAGCGCAATGTTACAAAAGTTGATATCTGTGCATGAAAACAAACCTAATTTATTGTGTTTGTCGAGTTCCGATAGAAGTTCGATCGAGCAAAATGCTGCGTCAATGCAGATGGATGAAAGATGATCCACAAATACAGATTCATAATTTCCACTTTGTTTGGTCAAGCGCTTGTAATTATCGACTTTATATAATAGGAAAGGTTTGCCGATGTAGATTTTGGCGAGGTAATACGTGAGATTGAGGTGAATATGACCACGAAATAATGATGATTTTGGATCGAGATTTTCAATCTTGGCATATTCTGGAAAGTTTGTTTTGCATGTTTCAACGTTTTCAACTAATGTCTTTATAAATGAAGGATCAATGGACACATGAGCGAGCTTATTTTTCTTCGTCTTGGTATAAAACATCTCAGCGATGTCCCTAAAGATAAAATTTAATTCAATCATTGACTTTTGGCACAAATAATTAGAATAACCAAACTTGTTGCGCAATTCGGTGACATCAACTGGCATTTCTACTGAGATATCTTCCGGGTCTATGATCTCACGTTTCCCTAAGTTGATTCCAAATCTTCTCTCCATAGTATAGCACGACCACCAAAGTCTTTTGTAGATCTCCCTATCCACTTCATCACAATCCATAAATGGTTCCTTCAAGTGCAATTTATTTGCAATTGCAATCTCAGTCGCAAGATTCATAAACACGTAACCTCCGTCAAACATTTGGAAATTTTCCAACTTATTTGTCGTCATAAAGACACCAAACATCAATAATCCTTGAATACTCTCAATCGATTTTTGGTCAATCAAAAAACCAGCAAATTGCAAGGCAGCATAATAATATTTCAAACCGGGACTAGTGTCCAACAGCCATAAGTCCATATCATTAATTCTGTTATCTTCAACGGTCATATATTCAAATCCGGCCGAAATGGCAATCATAGCCAAAAGCATAACTAGGTTTGACCAATGTTTGACAAAATATTCGAGATCATTTGCTTGTCGTTTTTCAAGCATTTCTTCAACCTGAAGATGGAAACGAGTATGGTGAACATAAAAGTAATTGGTTTCACAAATGTGAAGAAATATGTCAACCAACTTCCGAACCTGGTCATCTGACTCTGGTAGTATTGCTAATCCATCCTTTATAAGTGTTAAAAGGCTACGTCTGATATATTCTTTATTATTATGAGAAAATGACGTTCTCATAAGTAGAGGAGTAGCGTTGGTGTTGCTGGAATCATTGGGTTTTTGGGTGATAAAATCGATAAATGATTGATCAGTTGTGGATACAAAGATTTGATTGAAATGGTTGAGTTTCTCCACTTGTGATTGTGACTGCTTATTGTCTGAATCAATATTGGACATGGAATTAATCGTTGGAAGTCTTGTCTTGTTTATACTCACTTCCTTCTCAAATCTATCTGTATCATGGCGGAGAGTCTCTAGTGATACATCTGGAAATAGCGATTGAATTATTCGCTCTAGCTTACAGTTGTAGCTCTTTAGATTCATGTAACTCTCTCTGTTTTATTACCTTGTTAGTAAACGTAACCCAGAATATCAAACTCACTTTTAGGTATACATACTTGTAATCCATTGGGTTTATTGGACCCTCTCGTTTACTCAACACGCATTCCTTGTTTAGGTTGACGCATTTAGCGCAAGGAAATCCACCTTCACATTTAATCTTGCGTTTTCGACATTCGTCACACCTACACACATCCTAGTTAGTATACATTATCCCTATGTTTATCCGTGATATAACCTGATAAATGCTTTTCACATACGCCACTGTTATTCTTTTACGTAAATGTAATGGGATTATTCTCCTATTTCTCGTGCCTGGTGCCATATGAGACTAATTTTCAGTAATCTAATTGGTGGATTGGTTTAGACGGTTAGTCCATTCGGACGGGTTCTGATTGCCGGAGATCTCAAAGTAGTGCCGGAAAGAAAAACAAAAATTGGGTTAATCCGAACGGCGCGCCTGATTGTACATTTGCCCATAAAAACAACGAGCACGGAGTGAATGGACGTACTAAAGCCATTGTGTTTATTGTTTGCGGGGTCAACCGCCTGTTACAAAGTACAAGTCGGTTGACGTAATGCGTTGTTATATACAGTAAATAGATGGGGCAATATAACAAGCGTTCAAATGCATTGAAAGGCAATACGGCGATTTTCAAAGACCTGAGCCACTTGGGATTGACGAGTTTATGCGGGGCCAACCGAAATTTCCAATAATCATTGTTTCCAGAGTATAGTCTGACTTCTAACGGGCCTACAGATCCTAAACCAGGGTATTTCTAAATTATGCTCATTATATTAAATAAAAAAGATAAATACATTACAAATATATATAATAGATCTACTCGACTCGCTAGCAGATCTAGAAAATCCATCCAAGGAACTTTTCATAGAACCATTCCTTGTCGTACTTAATCCCTTCGGCTTCTCTGACCGCCTTTCTTTCAGCATCTTCTGCTTCAAATTGTTCAAATTCAGCATCGATGACGTCTCTGTAAGTGTTCAAGTCCACTTCTTCTGGCTTAAGAATCTTAGTCTTGTAAATAATCTTG
>JAKUCC010000040.1:0-39758 GCA_030563365.1 Hemisphaericaspora xylanilytica | reverse complement strand
TTTCCAGTGGAAAAGGCAAAAGAGAAAAACAGAAAAAAAAAAACAGAAAGAAAGAGAAAAAAAAAAAAAAGAACCCACTCACTACACACATTGACTACAATCATTCATCACCATCACCAAATTTTACAAAAAAATCAACACACATTCCCACCTCTTCTTTCTGTTTAAACAACTATTGCTTTTACTATTATAAACTACTACTATATACTACTACTACTACTACTATTACTACTACTACTACTACTACTACTACCACCACTGCTAACACTACCACCACAACTTTTATCATCAAAAGAGAGAACAAAAAAAAAGTAGTCAACCACTTTGAAGATCCCCCTTTAAGTTTAACGATATATTCACACTCACACACACACACACCCTCATAGGTCATAACATAAAATATGAACTCACAATCAGAACAACAAGAACAACAAACAGTGTTTCAAGAAGAACAACAACAACCGCAACCACAAACAGCACCAACAACTGTAACCTCAACTGTAACAACCTCGTCAGCTGCCACCACCGCAGTGCCACCATCAACTACCCTGCTGACTCAGCAATTTCGACAAGTTTGTTTTAACCCCGGCCCTGCGCCTGTAGTTGTCGTTGCCACATCACCTTCCCCAACACCCATCAACAACAGCAACAACTCAACCCCCTCTGGAAGTAAACGCAACTCATCTTCAAGCTCAGATTCGTCTAAACGGATAAGACTTGACACTACATACCATACACAAGACATCAACCACATCGTACAACCAACACCAACCGCACCAAGTAATATATCCACCCCCGCTACTTTCCAGACACCATCAATCCAACAAACACAACAGCAACAACCACCACAGCAACAACCACCACAACAACAAGTATCGGCTCTTGGTAACACCACGACAATAACTAAAACACCCAAATTTATTCGCAAATTTAGATCAAGATCTTTACCAATCATAAACTTCACCAACCCATCATCTGCATTCTTTCCTCATTTGAAGAAGAAACACAACAACATATTCAACAACAATATTACTACTGCCACTAACAACCTTGCATCGTCATCGGCTATACCTCCTAATTCATCATCACCATCATCTTCGTCATCAGTTATTCCTCCTTTGCCACCAATAAACCTTCAATCATTAAAAGAAATTGATTTGCATGAGATTTTAAAGAACCCACAATTAAGACATGATATCTTGTTTGATCCACAATTACAATTCAGACCTAATCTAGATGGTGAAAGAGGAAATCGTAAGAAATCATTGATTGATAAATATTGGTTGGAAATTCAAAAGGAATGTCAACAATACTTTATAAATAACCCAAAACCCAAGAGTTACAAAATAAACCGATTACCAATTTTATTTACCACCTTGCGAGATATTTTACTCCTGTTATTACCCACCAAGGATCGTCAACAAGTTAATGAAATTATGGATATTGAATTATTAATCCAACAATTGAAGCATGGATCGTTTGACTTTGTGGAAATGTCAAGATGGTTAGCAGAAGTATTCAAATCACATTGTGCTCCAATGAGAGATCAATGGGTGATTGAAATGCATCAAAAGTTTGTAGATGCTTATAATTTCAATAGTGTCTCATATTTAGTTGGTGGGTTGAGAATGATTTTCCAAATATTGGAAGCAATGAAATTGGACGTTGCCAATCATCAAATTAGAATATTGAGACCAGTATTAATTGAGACGGCAGTTGATTTCGAGCGTGATTACTTTCAAACATTGATCAATCATCAAAAGATTAATATTAATGATTCTTTGAATTGGTTTTATAAGAAGGTTGTCAAAAAGGTGGATAATTTACTGGAATTACAGAATATCAGTGATGCCACATTGAAGCCAATTATTATATCATCGATTATTGATTTGTTGAGTTGTAGACAAATGGCAACTGAATTCCCATCAACTTTAGCATTTGATCATACAAGATTGGTTTTATTAAGAGCGGATGTCAGACAATTGGTTTGTATTCAATTATGTGTTGTTTTATATAAGCAATTGGTTATCAATGCCAAAAAGTCTATGGAATTATTAAGTCAAGCAAATATAGCCAAGGTTCAACAACAAATTCTTGCGATTGTGACTGATGATAATGGAAATATTAAATGGACAAAGAATATCCAAGCGATAAGTTTACAATTGGTGAAGAACTTATATCCTTCGAGAAATGATAATGATAACAGTAATGCAATGATGATACCCACAAACTTGCCAAATGATTTGATTGATTTTAGTCATAATTGGTTAATGAAGCATATCCAACCAAATTCTGAAGTTTACGGTTTAATGGAAATTAAGATTTTTAAAGAGTTATTGTCAGAAATTTTAAGTATAATTGATATTGAAGATAAAGAATTGGAATTAAAATCAACCACCACCACGACGACGACGACGACTTTCACCACCACAGCAGCATCTACCAACAACAACAACAACAACACGACAACCACAACAGCAACCAACACGAAGACGACGACGACCACCACCACCACCACCGCACCTGCCAATAATGAAATGAAAAACATTGCATCTAGAATTGCAACATTGGTGAAATTCCATTGGAACGTATTTGGAAATTATTATATTGATCATATAAAATCGCAACATATAAAATTGCAACAGCAAAAGGATAAGACTATTCGAAAGAGTGGAGAGAATGTCGGTGTTATGAGACAAGAAGAAGAAAGTGGACAGGGTAGTAATAATCCCCATACTTCGTCTTCACATACGAATAGTATTGATAATACTGCGTCGGCGCCATTGAGTATGTTGTCATGAAATGGGAATAAATAAATCGGCAAGAATGAGGAAGAAATTAAATTAATATAAGGATTTGGAGGGTATAAATAATATAAGAGAAGGGCTTTTTTTTTTTGTTTAATAGTTTCTGGTTATATTTAATAGTTTTTTGTTGTTTTGTATAAAAATGAAAGTTTTTTAGTTTTATATTTATAATAAAGAGAAAGTTTCTACATTTTGACTGGGTTGTTCTTTGATTTTGGCTTGAATAAGGTGTGTTTTAGTAGTAATTATGTTTTGGGGGTGGTGATGGTGTAGTCAGTCTGATAATTCCGTGGTCAAATATAAAAAGTGTCTATTATTATCTACTGGGCTAACTTAATTAATTGTTTGTGTGGGGGCGACATAGGGATTCTTTTTTTTTTTTTTTTTTTTAATAGGATTATTTCCCAATTTAGGCGTTGAAGTCACAACTCAACTCAACTCCCTAAACATTAAATTTAATTTTTTTTTTTTATTTTTTTTTTATTTTACATTGTTTAGACATGTCGAGTATTTTGCCCAAACTGTTTGTGTTATTCATTGTTTATGGGGAATTCAGGTGCTTTTTACGTTCAGGTTTATAAAGTCAGTAGATAAGACTAAGCGTTAGAAAACGTATTTAAATCCGCAGGAATCTAGTGTTAGTTTTTTTTTTTTTTCACATAAAGTATCAATCGGAGACGGCTGCCCTAAATTTTTTATTTTTATTTTTGTCCCTGTCAATCCACCAACTACGCCAACAAACAACAACACCAACAAAAGCAAACGCAAACTATTGATATTTTCAGCTTTATCATATTTATTCAAACTTTACCATTCTTTTGATACTATCCAATCCATCATCACAATGAGTGCGGTATATACACTAATCAATATATTGGTATCACCAATCAAGCTATTCATCGCCATCAATCTATTCATCATTATAAACACCCTAATCATCCCCCTCTCATTAATGATAAATATCATGATATATACCCCCTTGATTAAACTCCCAATAATAATCCCACTAAAGTATTTACTAGAGTTGCAAGATGTCAAATTCAACGATTATCAATGGCTATCGCACCAAGTGGAACTATTCGTGTTGACGTTGTTTCATTTCATCATGGTGAGCGTATATATCGGCATAACAGTGGGGGTGTTTAGTTGGTTAAATCTAAGTGCGATTAGATATATCTTGACCATTCCATTGGAGCTCACCAAACCGGAGCAGGAACACCCGGCACCGCCCATGACGGGAGCAACGTCGGCATCTACCGTGGTTGGATCGGGTCCACCGTCACTTGCACCACACCTGATGCCGACAAGGAAGGCGATTCGCGGGGCGAGAGAAGTGGCAGGTAAGAGTGATAATGGATACTTTGACTTGATGAATCATGTTGTCGTGCCGGATATAGTTGGGGGTAGTTTATCAGAGGGGGGAAGTCAGAGTAGTAGTGGAAGTAATAGTAGTGTGAATTCCCCCCATGCGTTGGATCAATTGCGAGTGGAGGACATGCAGGAACAGCAAGATGAGGAAGAGCAACAGCAGAAACAGCAGCAAAAAGAGCATGTGCAACAAGAGCATGGGCATGGGCATGGGCATACTCACCATCATGGGTATGAGGATGATGATGGATATGTGTATACTGGGCAATTGCGGGGTCGCACTGACGAGCAACATCAGATAATGGAAGAAGAAATCACCCCAGAAGAAGATGTGACCACTAGTGAAGAGGAAGCTAATGTCGGTAGTGGCGGGTTAAAGAAGGGGGAAGATGTGGGCGACAGTGAGGATCAAGAGTATATGCTTGAAGTTATTGACCATCGAGAACCAGTGAGTGAATTATCCAATATTCCAGAAGAGAATGAAGAGGATGAAGTATTCACGGAACGAGATACCGTGACTGAAGATACCACGGTTCTTGATTAGTGGGGTGAGAGTATGTAGGCACTTTGTTCATTTGCTATTGAGTTTTTTTTTGTGTGTTTTATATTATTAGGCGATTTTTAATGTTTGTATTTTGTATTTTTAATGGCTATGTACCTCATGGTAGGTTTGAATATATCATGATAAGATTGGTTGGATATTTGGAGATTTTGAAGTTAAGTCGTAGACAGCTGTACTGCTAGGATTAGATTTTTGCACTAACCCAAGTCAGTTGATAACTGTAAAAACTCGTCACGTTTATTCTATTCAAAAAGATGGATTGGGGCAAGGCATCTAGTGGTCCCGAGAATATTATTCTTCTTGTCTGGTTATCGGTGGGTGTGCGTGCAAAATAATCTGAGATGGTTTCACAAACTCATACCTCGGATATGCGGCGACACGCCCCAAGAAAACCAAAAAATTTATTAAAAAAGGGAGAGATTTCATATAACCAGACTAGTGTGATTTCTTAGTAGCATGAATGGAAATAGCGTGATGGAGTATCATGGTGTTTATTATGAAGGTATAAAGATCCAATGATTTCTATAGTATTCACTGAAAATGGAAACGTTTTGTGTTATTATGTATATATCAAAAACTGTCACTTTTCCGAGTTAGAATATTCTTTTGAAAGTCACAAAGAGGATAATTGTTTGAAGATTAAACAAAATATAAATATGCATGAATTCACCAGCTGTGGCGTTAGATAATGCGTTCACGTGCCATCATCTAATCTGGTGATGGGCCTTATATTCATTGCCTATTGGTGGTTTTCTCCTATTGGGGAGTATATGGTGGGTGCAGTGGTGATGGGTGTAGTTTTATGTGGGAAAGGATGTTTCAATTAAAGAAATAATAATTAACATGAACCGAAATGGAATTCCCCCCCCCCCCCAAAAGAAGGTTAAATCCGAGAACTGACAGAAAGACAGACACATACACTCTCACTCTCTTCCCCCATTGTATTTGCATTTGCAGTTGTATTTGATTTTTTTCCCACTGCTTCTTCTTCTTCTTTTTCTCTTCTTCTTTGAGACCAATTTTGTATAAATACAGACATTTTAAAAGCAGCCTCCGCCCCCCCCTCCCTCCATTGAAAGGATTGTCAAGAAATCTCCCCCAGAGGGTTATGAACCACGAGATACAGAAAAAGTACAAAGGATAGTCATCTAACTGTAATCAACAACCAGATAAGAGAAAAACCCACCCTGTTCCCCCCTCCCCGCCGCTTTAGGTTTGTATAATTAACTGCAACGTTTCATAACCATTTTTTTTTTAGTCTAAAAACAAACAGAGAAAAATAATAATCAATAATAATTAATAATAAAGAACAACCATTCTACTCCAGAAAATAATCTTGAATGAACCACCGACAACCACCATCATCAACAGCACCATTGGCACCATCTGCACGGAGTAGTGGGAATTCGTTAATGGCCTCCTCCACAAAACCAATGAAGATCCACACCAAGATTCTGCCCGAGTCAACTGATGAATGTTTTACAAAGATTGTCACCTTTGCCGATGACAATAACCAACCAGCAACCATCCCGTTCCCACCGCACATTTTGTCGTCATCGTTGGATAATGCCGATGGGATAATTATCGAACATCCCGAAGATGATGAGGAGGACGATGAGGATGAAGATACCCGGAATGTATTATTAGAATTGGGACAGCGGGCGATTAGTTATTTGCATAAGATTGGAATAATACGATCGAAATTGACGAATGGGAATACCCATCCCTCAATCCAAAACAATATCAACAATAAACAACGATACGAGAATAATGAAGAAGATGACGATGAAGATGGAGAAGATGGAGAAGATAGAGGAAAGATTTATAATTGTAATTTAAATTTTGAAATCACTCACCATCATCAAATTTATGTAATCCGATTACAATTAATCTATCAAATGAATAATCCTACTGATGAAGACCTTCCTGCCAATTTGTACATCACCAACGAAGAATTGATCAATTATTTACGAGATAAGATTATATTGCGAGAGAAGAACTTGCATGGGATCGAATCGAAGATTAATATGTTGTTGAGGTTGAAACGAGTGAGGTGTTTTATAAATGATGTGGAATATAATTTGAATTGACAGGGGGTGGGGCGGGAGAATAGATTAGTGGGAGAATAGAGAGACTTTTTCCTTGATGGCAAGGACTGTGTATTTTTATGTATGTAATATTGTGGTAAGTTTTTACCACTATCTTCTGGGGTTTACAAATTGACTTGGTGTAATATATAATGTTGGTAATGATGGTGATTGCGGTTATCCTGTAGTGTTTTATCTCTGTCGGTTTCTCTGATTTAGTTTTATGGTGAGTCGATTATACTTGAAAAAATCACCCGACTTCACAGCCAGCTGAAACAACACCTGTTGCTGTTTACCCACCCACCGCCCCTTCCCCCCCTCACTCAGAAACATCAAAAGGAGGCTGGATTAATCTGAAACCAAACCCAAAACACACTCTGCCAAGATTAAACACTACTACTACCTTCCAAAGAAAAAAAAACATTGCTTATACGATGTGTAAGTAAGATCTCGCGTCAGTCCACATTTGGCTGCGAAAATAAATAAATACAAAAAAAAAAAAAAGAAAAAAACATTGATAGATTCATTCATTACAAAAAACATATCCAAATGACACATCAAATGATCACATACACACACACGCCCGACCTGAAAAGATAAAACGAGAGTAGATGGTCTGGAATGTGATCTCGAATATACATATATATATATATATAAAACCAAACAAAACAAAAATCAATCCGGCAGATGCTAAAATGTTCACAATAAACTAGCAAAATGCATCAACACCTTCTTCCCCGCGGCCCGCGGGGGGTAGGGGGGACGGCAGGGGGGTTATGTTGTCCCCCAATAGCATGTCGTATAAGTAAGTGGTTCGGTATACGTGATTGAAATATATTCTGTCGTACAACCTGGTTTACACTTCTTGCAGCTAGTCTTAGGTCTTCCATGTTGTGGCCAATCGTAATCGACGATGGTTCGGTCTGGCTTGCAACTGGTCAGACAATAACGCGACGTGAACACCGACGAATACTCGGTGGTTGTGGTTAGAGTAGTACAAGTATCATGCCAGGGGGGCACTGAGGGACAAGTACTGGTGTATGTCGTACTAATACTGGAAGTCTCGGTCGCACTATATGTATAACACCCGCCATCACATAAATCAGTAGTTCTTAACACCGAATAATACTCGGTTGTAAGCAGACTATCGGTGGTATATGTTGTTGTTTTCAAATCATAAATTGGCATGGTGGCACATCCAGACCAACAATAAACCGTGGAATACAACAATTCAGTGGGGACAACGGTGGTGATGACTTGGTCGGAACATTCACTGCATTTACTAGTATATTCCGAAGTAATGGTCGACGTCGAAGTTATCGTATCGACAACACAACCACCATGACATGGATCATAGGTTCTTAACTTGTATACTGTTTGGGTTGTAAGTACACCATACGAAACATACGTGGTTGTCATTGTATCATAAATTGGTCTGGTAGCACACCCGGACCAACAATCAAGACTGGTAGTTTCGGTGACGGTGGGAATAAGTGTGGTAATCACTTTATCGGTACATACGCTTGGACATGGGTCGTTACAGGTGGTGATGTTGTAGGTAACGGTATGTGTTCTGGTAGTCATGTAGGACGTGGTGTAGGTCTCATACACGGTACTGACGGTGCAATCATTTCCGCAGGTGGGACCAACGTCACTGGTTTGATCAGCAGCTAAAACTGAAATTAAGATAAAGGCAACGGCAAAGATTTGCAGCCAAACAACCTTAACGTGCATTTTTTGGGAATGGTTTGAAGTTTTCTTTTTTTTTTTTTTGTTCTCCTGGGG
Source organism: Hemisphaericaspora xylanilytica (assembly GCA_030563365.1). Classification (NCBI taxonomy): domain Eukaryota; kingdom Fungi; phylum Ascomycota; class Pichiomycetes; order Serinales; family Debaryomycetaceae; genus Hemisphaericaspora; species Hemisphaericaspora xylanilytica. The sequence goes on along the minus strand of JAKUCC010000040.1, from coordinate 31,149 downwards.
CTTTTTTTTACTTTTGGAAGTGGAAGTGGAAGTGGCTTACAAGAAGATTTGGAATTTGTGATCGTGGGTGGTTGGTGGCCATTATTTATACCTCTAACATTTTTGAGAATTGGTAACTAAATATAACTCTACATGTTAGTGTCAACAAAGGTTTGGACAATGGTCCAGAAGTACAATTGGAGGGACCTCCCTGGTTGCTTTTGGTGAATGGTCATTTATAAATTAGGAAATTAGTATTGGGGATCTGCCAAGAAATAACCAGATGAAAAAGGAACGCATTATGTCGGAAATTTAAACCATTTTTATTGTGTGTGTGTTTGTTTGTTTAGTAGAAAGTGAAAAGATAAAATAAACCTCGTACTTGCAATGGTTAATTATAAATGGAATTAACAATTTCATCTCCGCATTGTTTGGTAGTGAGTTGTAAGTGACAATATTAAATAGAAAAGTCATCTGTCGTACGACCGGATACCTGGATAGGAACCAAAAACAAAAAAACGGTTTTGTTGGATCAAAACCAAGATGGGGGGTTGTCAACAATCCCTGTGGCAAGTAATTCTCTTCACTGCACGATACATCACAAGAGAAGATTGATCTAGCATTAGGAAATGAACGGGGAAAGGGGTGCCCTAACTACCTGGTTTATCCTTTTATCACATCAATGAACATATAAAAAAATGCATGATCCATTGTTTGACCTTGATTGTTTGAACAATAGATGCATCCAGAAGCGAAGTTCACAAAGAAGCCAATCAGTGTGATTTATCACTTAGATCTGTTTAAGCCCTTCATGATTAAGCAACCTAATTGGGATAGATGGTCAACACTCATACTTCTATTATTGGCATGGTCTATTAATAATGCAAACCATTTGTAATATCATAGTGTAAATGGTCATCCCCGGATTCTTTCGTATAAATGTCTTTCACAGATCATTGGTGGATTATTGACTAATTGGCACTCATGTTAAATAATAAGTTAGAAAATAACCTGAATCATTATTCAATTTCATGATCATAGTGATGTCAATCAATTGCTAGGATACTAAATTTTCCTCCTTACTTCAAAAGACAACCACTGCTATTGTTTGCTAGGTCGGGCGGGTTTCTTCAAAAATAAACCTAGTAGGTTCATTGTTAACCAGATCATGTACATCAATTGCCTTGTTTTATATATTTTGGGGGACAACGGATTGCTGAGTTAGGGCCCGAAAGGATACTTTGTTGCCTGCCATGGTCGGTCAATCCCCTCCCACCACACCGGAATGTGTTAGTATCCTCAACACTTCCGTGAATTGATGAGTACGGTTCCCTTTTGAAAAATGTTGCCAAGGAAAATCGGATTAAGTACACTAAAAAAAAAATATTCTACATCCATTTCAGTGGTTTTCCAAAAATAGATTTCATTAATTATGGGGAAGAGTGGGAGGGGCGGGGGGGGGGATTAAATAGTAGCCATGCCAACCCCAGATGACGGTCAAGTGGAGTCACCAATTATTGATTGCTTGATTGTTCCTGTCAGAATTCCCAACACATGCATCAAGTTCATTTCCCAACATTCTGAGTAGGGCAGATCCAAAATTTGTACTTATCAATTGATAGGGTTTATTTACATTGAGGATCACTTAAGAAGGATAAAGATTGGTGTATCATAACCGATTATAGGGTAGAGAGATGGAATGGCACGGTCTGATGCTAAATAACCATCTGATAATAGAGAACAGGATATGTCCCCCAGTGCTGTAATTCCACATGAGTGTTGGAACATATTTATTAAACACATATATAGGTATAAGCATAATCAATCAAAGGACTAAGAAGAATGTAACCAATTTAATGAGCGTAGAGGTTGGAATGACGACCTATATAATAAAATCAAATGCCTGAAAAGAGCAAAAATCATTGATTGAAACAAAGAATGGCAAAATTTCCACAATGACTATATCACTTAACAAGTGGTATAGACAACAGGATCGGTAACCGTGACGGAAATGTACTCTGTAGTACAACCGCCTTTACATTTCTTACGCCTAGAACTATGGCGTGGAACGCAAGCTGTACCATAATGATAAATCGTGGGAGTTGGATAACACCCATGCCAGCAGAAATCAGTGGTATACACCGATGTGTAAACACTACTGGTTGTAATTGTCGAACATGGGTGAGGCAACGAAATCGGCGGGATTGTAGGACAAGTGCTAGTATAGTCGGTGGTAATACTGGCAGTAGTAGTCAACTGATCAGTTACACAACCGCCACGACATGGATCGAGGGTTCGTAATGTAGAATACGTCTGGGTTACCACCGTTCCATCGGATGTATAGACACTAGTTGCCTCTTCATAAATCGGTCTAGTGGCACATCCGGACCAGCAATCGACACTAGAATACGTCAGTATGGAAGGGATGACGGTGGTGATTACTTCTTGGGAACATTCACTAGGACAGGTGCTTATGCCAGTATAAGTGTACACCACACTTGAAGGTATGACACTGGTAACGCATGGATCATGACATTGGGTGATGTTGGTAGTTACGATGTATGAATCGACAATCAAGGTGTAGTAGGAGGTGGTATAGGTTTGGTAGAGCGGGGTGACGGTGCAGTCACTTCCACAGTCATAGCTGGTGTAGGATACTTGGGTAGAAACTGTGCTTGTATATGTTTGGTCGGTGCACTCATCGTCAGCTAATGTTGAGATTAGGAAAATGGCAATGGCGAAGATTTGCAGCCAAAAGATTTTAATCTTCATTGTTATTTTTGTGTGCTTGTTGGCTTTTTGGAGGGGGTGGCTTACGAGGAGATTGGCAGGGTTTGATTTATGAGAACAGTGGTGGCCTATTTATACATGATCAATCTTGCAATTGCTGTCTAAATATAGAATGTTGTTAATGTACCCCCAAATGGTTAAACAATGATTAAAGGTCACCATGTGTTTGCTGCAATTTGGTGGATGATCATGAGAAATAGAAAAAGGAAAGTCGAGTTTTGATCGTGTTAGAAATGATTGCGTCATCGATATAGAGTTAATCAAAATCTTGCTTTTGTTTATTCAATTATAAATGGAAATAACTACTTCCTCTCCGCTTGATTACAATCGATTTGTGAATGACAATAGAATAATTGGAATTCATGTGATAAGTAACCCCATGTTTACAAATCGGGCATGACATTGCTCTCGCATTCAAACTCAGAGATTCCCGAGTTTTCAAAATGGGTTGACCAGAGTATGCCCATAACGCGACCCCGTGGAAACTTGTGTATCACCTACTTATATGGAGACCTTGGAGTAAATCTAATGATTTGCCCTGCCTACTCACGACTTAGATCACGGACTAAATGAAAACGGTTTGGATAATCAACAGATTGAATTTGGCGAAACAATAAGCGAAGTTCTGTAGATCAGGGGGGGTTTTGCAACCTTTTCTTTCTTTAATTGTAAATAAGTGTAGTCATGCTTTGCTATACAACCCAATCAGAGTAGAATATCTACTCTTCATTTCTATTATTAGCCCGATTTACAAGATTTCTACGAATAAAGGAGCAACCGGACACCATTGTATTATTCGCTGGATGAATTTTGAATATTCTGGGCAACAAGAGAGAATTCATTGAATGGCTAACAAAGCGAGAATCGTGTGCTTGAGTGAAGAATCACAACGGGGAAAAGTCTTGTGTGATTCTTCATCATTGGTATTTCATACGTCTCCTCCTCGTCATAGCTTGTCCACTCAAGATTTAAAGAATGAAGATACTACTCGACACGTGGAAGGAAGGCTTTTGAAGAAAACAACATCAAAACCAATTGTGTCTCTAGCCCGAGTAACTTTTGTAGAAATACGCTGGTCATTCATCTTCAAATGGCAGTGAAATTAACTAGTTGGTCTATGAGTGCGATCGAGAATTATTAAATATAGAAATAAGGTAGGAATATCTCGGGTATTGTTCGGGAAAGCTTCCTTGTTGTTAACTGAAGTTTCTTTACATTTTCGTACACAACTCCATCATTCCATGATACATTTCCTTTATTTGTGGGGTACCTGTATAATCTTCCAACAGTTGCCATGTTGTGTTGACCATGATCGATTTGTTTACCATTTCTAAAAATGTTGCAAATCTAATAAATCCTGTTTATTTCCAAAAATAGAAGTATCATATTTTGGAGAATCAAAAATCTATCACGCCACCTACGGGATCAAGTTGGATATTTAGCAGAGTAAGCATTGAAGCATGTTTATAGAATCTAGGTAAAGAATTATTCTATTCAAGTAAGAAGATGGATCTGATCGAAAGCATTTCTCAATTCTCAAGTAGACTTCAGATTAATCAAACTGCCGACACTCAACTTCTGTCTAAACAGATATTCTTGGTTTGAACATAAACAATCATGGAAGAGAGATCAGTGTAAACCATCCTTAGGAAATTGAACAGTGTTACGAAGCTTCCTTTCTATGGATTCCGAAAGCAAGGGTAGATAGCGTGTTCTCCCGCATGACGCGTAAACCAGTAGCATTTCTCCTAAACACCTCTACAAACTACTACCGAGAAACTTCCCCTATGCCGTAGGATATTTACAAGATGTGTGCTCAGACGCAGTTTTCATCAGTTTTAAAACTCTCACTTTATCCATAATAAAAGCAAACAACGATATATAATTCTAATTGGAGTTCTTCGAAGTCAGATTGTTAACAAATTATCAACCAGATGTCTAATCCTAGAGAATGTTCTAACTGTTCACTAGTCTGAATATCATAATGTATTTGATCTACAAACCTAAAAATAGAGAAAAACCTTAAATAATTATCATCAAGATCGCAAAAACTACCGTCCACAACGAAATCGAGAATGAAAAGCCATTTCCTGAAAACGTTGCCGTGGTGGATGTCGATTGATTAAATTTGTTGTTTGGCTGTGTTGACTGACTGGTTGTAGTTGAGTTTGATAATGGAAACAAGGGACTTGGACTAACCAATGATTGATGATCCGTGGATGATGTGATCAAGGAAATGCTAATTGTTGGGAATTCCGATGAGGGTGGTGAACTTTCTTCGGCAATTGATTGCGATGATGTATCCACATTGGTTGATGAATCTAAGCTAGTCTCGAGGGTGGGAGAAGATTCACTTGTCTCGTGCAATTCGGACGTAATGTTGGAGAATAAGGATTCTGAGGTATTTGAAATCAAAGAAGTTTCTGACTCGGTGGTTAAGATCTCGTCGCTAGACGTTGTGATATCTTCTTGTGTCAGTGTAATGTCCTTTTCAGACGAAGTGTCGTCTACTTGAGAAGAGGAACTTTCCAACTCAGTACTAGTAAGGTCCACTTCAGACGACAGGCTGTCGACTTCAGAAGTAACGTCTTCTTCTTCCGATGAACTGCTTATTCCGAAATCTGTATGGATGATCTTCAACTTACAAGGGACCGTGGTACTATATTCCGATGTCAATATCGTATTATCCAATCCTAAATGATAGCTTGTCCCTCTATAAAATCGGGTATTCCCCTTATGAGTTAAGTATCCGTCGTTATCAATTGCAAATACTTCAATATTGACAAATTCACGGGAATCAGTAGGTTCTATGACTCTCATTGTTGCCGACTCAACTATTAATCGATCTGGATCGCTTGCCCATAATGAATTATCATCTTTTAGCATGAATTCTTGAGGGGTGTCATTACTGTCTTTTGCTCTCATTTCTCCATCTACTAAAACCACTGGTAGGTAAAATGTAGATGATTCGGCAATGAGAGTAAATCGGACTGGTGCTGCTGATATGAGGTGGCCAAGGCATAGGAGTATGAAAATCGTATACATGTTTCTCCGGTTGAATCTGGGCTTTAGAATGGTGTTATTATTCGATAGGGCACAATACAAGATTGAGAGGTGAGAGATATTTTGAATGCTTTATATTGAGGTTTGCAATCTGGAAACCGTATTAATCTACCAAAATGAACTTCGTGAACTATGATCTATTAAGTAAAAGTAAAAAGGTTAGGAAGTAGCTCTCCTTACTTGCCTCAGCCCAAGTTTTATTATTAGAACTAATTTTGAACTTGGTTGTAGAATACGGTTGTGAACTAAAGAAAACGCCCTGAACTAAATCAATCAATACTTCGCCTACTTAAGTTTCTAAAAAAAACATGTATATTGCAAATATAATTGTCCCTAAATGCTAAATATAGCAATTCAATGCTAAAGAGTCTATATACTGGTAGAAACACCGTAACTAGAGGAAGAATCCTAATAGAATGACCAATGCAAATGGAATTTCAACCCCACTTGCAAGACCATTGAAGGTGGTTGTTGACGAATTGGTTCTATTGTTTAGAGGGGTGATTGTGGTGAAGGTGGATGTGGAATGGGTTTTAGTTGTGGTTGTATTTGTTAATGGGTACATTGGAGTAATCTTTGATGATGGGACTTGAGGGTGATAGGTGCTAATAGAATATGATTGACTTGGCGTGGTTCTTGGATATGTTTTTGACCAAGTTGAATAACCGCTGGGTTTGGAACTGGGGAGTGTGCTGTAACTGTAATTGGAACTGTAGCTATAATCATAACTGTGTGCGTAATCCGAAGTGTAAGTATATTGAGAATAGTGGCTGTAATCAGAACTATAACTGTAACCGGAGCTATAACTGTAACCGGAGCTATAACTGTAGTCGGAGCTATAACTGTAATCGGAGCTGTAGCTGTAATCGGAGCTGTAGCTGTAATCGGAGCTGTAGCTGTAGTCGGAGCTTTCCAGGCTAGTCCATGGTTCCACTGTCCAAGAATCAGATGATTCAAGTGAGTCTAACGATGTACTGGGAAAATCACTTGAGGAATCTTCAATAGATGAAGAACTTTCCCCATCAATAACTATTTTCAACTTTGTAGGTAAAGTAAAAGTAAAATGGGTAGTAGTTATACTTTCATTCATGACATAATGTTCACTTGTTCCTCTGTAAAAGGTATCGAACCCATGTTGAGTTAAATATCCTCCTGCAACACCAAAGACCTGGAAGTTTGCATTTTCAATTGAATCCCCACTGCTAATAACCCTCACCGTTAACGATTCAACCATTTGTCTTGTTGGGTTCAAAGCCCACAAGGTTCCATCGTCCATTAATGAGAATTGTTGTGGTGGGCCAGCATCGTAACCGGCATGCATAATACCATTAAGCAAGGTGATTGGGACGTTTCTATAATCATCGGTTACCAAGGTGAACACTGCAATCTCTGCAACGACGCTGTATGTAGAATAAGCTAATACTAAGATAATGGGCCAAAGCATAATGAGTCTTAATTTGATTTACTGTCAGGAAGAGTGCACAGTCAGGTATGTACAACTAGGTTATTTGATAAAAGCATTCAGAGGAATGCTATTCTTTTATATTTGGTGTTTCTGAGTTTCCCAGTCATATCGTTGAAATCGATTGTTCTTGATATTGGCAATGTAAATGGGCAATGCCGTAACTCTATAATTAGAATAATGATCAATGGTTACAATTTTGCAGCCATAGTTGAATTTCTTTTGAATCCACGTGATTCATCTCAACTCGCACTCAGCCTTTTTTTTAAATTTAATTTAATTTAATATTTAATTTAATTGTCTATTTGAAAGGATTGCGTAAGACGTAAAAAGAAACAACCGTAACTCCTAAATTTAGAGTGGTAGTAGTAGTAGTAGTAGTAGTAGTAGTAGTAGATCCTACTACTTTTGCCAATTACGCAAATACTCAATAAATTGTTATATTCTAAGCATTATACAATCCCCGCAGTTTTCTTCAAGAAAAAAAAAACCCTCATATATTTTTAACAGAGAAAGAGCATAGTACTAGTAGTAGGAGGTGAAAACGCCGAATGTATAACGTCATATTATACAGTATAAAATAAAAAAAAAACGCTGCTCAGAAATATGCAATACGTCATAGTGAGACAACCAAATGCCCGCACAACAACCCAATTCGTCAACAGTCATTTTGTTGTTCATGAGAAAGGAAAGGGAATTGTCAGTTGAATAAATGTAATAAGTGAAGATAAAATGAAATGTCTGTATATTTAACACAAAAAAATATATCCCATCAATTATAAGTGGTGCTACCAAATGAGAAGTTAATTTGGTGGAAAACACCCGAAAATGGTTGAAAAAATATTAAAACACACAAAATAAAAAATAAAATAAAATAAAATAAAATAAAATAAAATAAAAATTTATTTCTTGAATAACCTGAATTTCCCAATGGGCTTATACCACTTCTTGGTTAATTGCTGGGTATTCAATGATGTGAAATACTTGCTTCCCCTCAGATTTGGTAGCGTCATGAGTAACTTGTGATACAACACACACGTTGACACATCTCGGTTTACTGTGAAAACTGACTGTAAGACTATTGGGTAAGTCACATATCATGAGTTACAAGTTATCAAAAAAAACCCATAGGAGTATAATTCATTGCAAAGTAAACTAGACAACAATAATTATATTAAGATTAAGTAAGTAAAATAAAGAATGACAACAAAAGTATCAACTATACACTGGAATTATTCAAAACCAACTAAAGAAGCAAAGCACAAATCAATGCCAATGCCAAAGGAATCTGTAAAGTATCAGCGAGCGCAGTTGGTACAGTGGTCGTATTGGTCCGGTTCCTAGGTGGAACGATCGTTGTAGTTGTGTTGGTTAATGGGAATGGTGGAGTTTGCGTATGAGTAGTAATCGTTACATCGGTAATAGTTCCTGTAACTGTAGTATTTTCATCTGCTCTAGCAACAAGGAAGTTGGCTTCAACAGCCATCAATTGAAGCAATAAGGCATAAACAATGTAAAAGTTCATTTGGGATTAATCGCGATTGTGTTTTGTTTTGAAGAGTGAGAGAATGAAAATAAATGAGAGAGGAAAGGGGGACTTCTGGAAAGTTTTTCAAATATCAATTCATTGACCACCAATTTATACCACCCAAGATCCAGATGATGCCCCCCTTATCGTTGGAATAGTCATGACTATCTTGCTAAATTGGGTTCAGTATTTTCCTCTTTGGCCCTTTTCTTTTTGAGTCTTCAGTTAAATTACTCATCCTGCCACTCAATCTGGAAATATTTTTTTGCTGCAAAACTTGATATAATAATAATTGGGTCACTCTCATAGTCAAACGGTTTTATTTTTTTTGCCCCAAACATGAATCATCCAATGAGAAAGCTCTAAAGCTTCCCCCGATGGGGCTCCCCCAAGATGAAATGAAGGAAAGAGGATCTTCATAATGACGAATATAGACAAGGTTAGCAACATTTACAAGTGTTTGAAGCAAAGTTCGTTAAATGATTGATGAGGGTTTGTTGCGCCTGTCACTATGCAAGCAATTGAGTAATCAGGCTAAGCAATGATGGAAAAAAACAAATGGAAGGAAATTCCGGAAAGCGTTTTATTGTCTCATGAGATCATTTAGGGGGTAAAAACTTCTAACAGAATTCCATTGTATTCTCTATAGGAAAGCCATTGTTCGGATTACACCGCCACTGAAAACATTCGTTGATATGCAATGGAAGCGTCATTTAAGAATGTTCCATATCATCAAACAACAACCGCACATCATGCATCAAGATACTCCTCCGGAAGCAAAGTACCGATATAAAACAGCAAGAAAAAGACGACATAAGAATATTGCTTAAACGCGAATAAAAGGTAATGCAAGCCAAATCTGTCAAGGCGGTATCTGCAGAAATTGTGACCATTGCTCGGATTTGTAATACCTCACACGGAACAATTTAGAAGCCAAAATAAGAATAGGGAATTAGAACCTAACCGATCTGTATTCATGGGCATGTAGATATCCCCGAGTGCGGGTACTGCCGTTGGGAAGCATCACTATAATTAGACAAATGACCGTTGCGATCTTTCGCGCAGGGTCATACTTAAACCAGCAAGGTTGGGACAAAAGTTGGCCGATATTCATATCCTCTTTGCTCTATGCTATTGCCATTGATGACGTGAGTCACTGGATAGTACATCCTTCTAGTTCTCCATGGAGCGGGTGCATTAACAAGCGGTGCTTGAAGTAAATGGCTGTGCTTTGGTTTTTGAGCTATTTCTCTCTTCGGTGAGTACGGTTAATTTTTCCGACCACCGAAATTGGTTGCGAAGATTCCGGTAATATTTCCCCCGGTCGGGTGATGGTGGCAAAAAAAAATTTATATTCTGGTTCGTTCAAGGTTAGATAAATAATCAAATCGATCCGATTGCTACCGTGCGCCTTGGGGGGACTTTGGTGGAATTTTTAAAGATAGTAATGATCTGAAAATCGCTTGTCGAGGATCGAAAACTCGGTGTGTTCTTATTTCAATTACTCGTGGGTTCGTTGCGAAGAAAAATCAAGCCTCATAACTTTGTATTTCCACCTTTGACTTGTTACTCAGCGTATTTTGCTCTCAACCAGAAATTAGCAAAAAGTAATCCGTTCAACCGTCTTTTTCGTAGTCGAATTATTCTAGAAGACAGGAAATGATAGTATCCTCATATCAAGAAGTTTGCTACTGAAGACCCTCCCCCCGCATTGGCAAGGACGAAGTGTGTCTTATAACTGGCTGCGCTGATCTTGTAGTCCAATTGAGGTATTCTATAGCTTTCTATAATCTGTAGATTCGTGCCTGTATCGAGAGTTGAAACTTTATGGCTTTGACTAGGAGCAATTTTGCTTTGGGGCATGTAACTAGCCCTGCTCTGAGGCAGCAAGTGAAGTTCTGGTTTGGGACCTAAATTCTTCATAACGAACATGATGAAACTTTCTCAACCATGAGGATTGAATAGAAGAAACTCGAAATCTAAAGCAGATGGCGAAAAGGAAGAATTCATTATTCCGACGAAAAAGACGCTTATGATAGATACTGGTGGTTTTCAAAATTTTATGAAATTTTCACCACAATTCAATTAATTGCAAAATATATCGACTTGATTTGGGCTTTTTTCAGATAAACCAATCTATAATTAGGGTTACATTTATTATGCAAGTAGATTGAATAACTCAGTGTAATCCATTCATTTACATCTTAAATCATCAGTTTGGATGAAAATCAACGAATTGGGTGCAAAAAAAAAAAAAAAATCCCACAATTTGTCCGAAAATTTTTAACAAATCAAAAAACACCCAAAAACAACAAGATTTTTGCCTATCAAGACTCTCTTTCCTTGTTCATCCACCCTGATGATACATCTCACCAATTATCTGAAGATTTTATTCCAAAATTTCTTGAGTATTCGCTTTGGAAAAAATTAGAAACAAAATCATTAGTATCAGTCTTAGCATCGACGCTGTCAAAATTACACCTGGCTAGCTCAATGGCTAGAGCGTTTGACTTTTACGATATACATTCTGAAGTGATCAAAAGGTTGCGGGTTCGACCCCCGCGTCGGGTTTTCTATTTTTGAAGATGCTTTTGTAGAGTGTTTTTTTTAGTTATCTGAAACCATGTCTTGACCGCTTGATATTCATCATTACCAAAATTCTACATTTCTGTGCTAATACTTTGAAGGTTAAGTTAAAAACAATCCTTATTCCGATTGTTATTTAGTGAAAGCTTGACCGCTCTGAGGAATATCTATACCCGGTGATAAATGAAAAGGGTTATGAAGTGATAAATAGGTATCAATGTAACATATTACCATGTTTAGACATGGGTGCAATTCTACAGTAACTTTATAATTCCGAAATTATCAAACATGAATAAATAAATAATCAATTATGAACATATATAATTAAAAACAAATGGACTATATAAATCAAAATGTTGATTCAGCTTAAGTAGAAGCCATCTTGTTTAAAGCAGAACCGTGCTTGAACCATTCAATTTGTTCAGCATTGTAAGTGTGGGATAATTCAGTTTCCCAAGCTTCACCGTTCTTTGGATGAACTCTCATGACAAGGTTCTTACCTGGAGATAAGGTGGTTAAACCGAGCAAGTCAATTTCATCATCTGGGTTAATCTTGTCGTAATCAGCAACATTGACAAAGTTCAATGGTAATAAACCTTGTTTCTTCAAGTTAGTTTCGTGGATACGAGCAAAGGACTTGGTAATGATAGCGAAACCACCCAAGAATCTTGGTTCCAAAGCTGCGTGTTCTCTGGAAGAACCTTCACCAAAGTTTTCATCACCAATGACAACCCACTTCTTACCAGCATCTCTGTAAGCACCAGCAGTTTGTGGAACACCATCGTACTTACCAGTGTAGTGGTTCTTAACTTCGTTAGCCTTACCGTTTTCAGCGTTAATGGCACCAATCATATAGTTGTTGGAGATGTTTTCCAAGTGACCACGGTATTTCAACCATGGACCAGCCATAGAAATATGATCGGTAGTGGTCTTACCAACAGCCTTAATCAAAATTGGTAATCTTTCAGCATCCTTACCATCCCATGGCTTGAATGGCTTCAACTTTTGTAATCTATCGGAGGTTGGGGAAATGACAACTTCAACGGAAGCTCTGTCTTCTGGTGGGGCTTGGTAAGTGTTTTCACCAGCATCGTAACCGTTTGGTGGTAAACCAACACCAACTGGTTCCTTCAACTTGAATTCTTTACCGTCAGCACCCTTCAAGGTGTCAGTCATTGGGTTGAAACCTAAGTCACCGGAGATCGAGTAAGCAGTAACCATTTCTGGAGAAGCAACGAAAGCGTGAGTGGCTGGGTTACCATCGTTTCTGGCAGTGAAATTTCTGTTGAAAGAGGTAACAATGGTGTTCTTGTCACCCTTCTTGATATCTTGTCTATCCCATTGACCAATACATGGACCACAAGCATTAGCCATGACAACACCACCGAAATCTTCGAAAGTCTTTAATTGACCATCTCTGGCAATAGTAGCTCTAATTTGTTCAGAACCTGGGGAAACAGTGTAAATGGACTTGGCCTTTAAACCGTGGGAAGCAGCATCCTTGATGATGGAAGCAGCTCTGGTCATATCTTCATAAGAGGAGTTGGTACAAGAACCGATCAAACCAACCTTAACTTCTAATGGCCAACCGTTAGCAAGGGCAGTTTCTCTCATCTTGGAAACTGGGGTAGCTAAATCTGGGGTGAATGGACCGTTAACGTGTGGTTCCAAGGTGTTCAAGTCAATTTCAATAACTTGATCATATTCACAACCTTCATCAGCGGAAAGGTAATCCTTCTTGTAGAGAGAAGCAAATTCAGCAATCTTGGATCTACCAGTGGCGTTCAAGTAGTCAACCATAGCATCGTTGAATGGGAAAACAGAAGTAGTAGCACCAATTTCAGCACCCATATTACAGATAGTACCCATACCAGTACAAGAGAAGGTGTCAACACCGGAACCGAAATATTCAACAATGGAACCAGTACCACCCTTGACGGTAGTAATACCAGCCAACTTCAAGATAATATCCTTTGGAGAAGTCCAACCAGACATCTTACCAGTTAACTTAACACCGATAATCTTTGGAGCCTTTAATTCCCATGGCAAGTTAGCCATGACATCGACAGCATCAGCACCACCAACACCGATAGCTAATTGACCTAAACCACCAGCATTTGGAGTGTGGGAATCAGTACCAATTAAAAGAGCACCTGGGAAAGCGTAGTTTTCCAAGACAATTTGATGGATAATACCAGAACCTGGCTTCCAGAAACCTAAGTTATATTTGGCACAAGCAGAAGCTAAGAAATCGTAAACTTCCTTGTTTAAGTCAATAGCTCTAGCTAAATCCTTTGGACCACCAACTTGGGCTTGAATTAAATGGTCACAGTGGACGGTAGATGGAGTAGCAACTTGTGGCATACCAGCAGACATGAATTGTAAGATGGCCATTTGAGCGGTAGCATCTTGACAAGCAACTCTGTCTGGTCTCAATTTCAAGTAAGAGACACCTCTTTCAATTTCTTGTCCATGAGGATCATCTAAATGACCGTATAAAAGCTTTTCAGCATAGGTAAGTGGTCTGTTTAATCTTGACTTGACAATTTCAAGGTTTTCAACTTGTTTTTTGTATTGAATGAAAGAATGGGATTCTAATAAGTTTTGGTTAACCTTGGAATCTCTGGTTAAACTGGCAGTAGCCAAACCACGGATAGAACGTGGAGCTCTGATGGCTGTTCTAGAAGCAGACAACATTATCAATTGGTTAAAGATAAAGTATGAAAAAAGGGAGAAAGAGGAAAAGGGAGTAACCAAACTGAAATTTTCTAGAGGGGGGAATTGTCGATGATTTTATATTTCCTAAATTGTGAATGATGAACAACGGAGAAACACAGCAACAAAAATAACAGCCAAAAAAAAATACAATAGACCCAATGACAAAAATCTATTGATGTTTGGGTGTTATCTCCAATGTTGCAAAAATAAACCAATAGCAGCGATCAGGTTTCTAATACAAACCAATCACTTCCGACTTCCGACTTTCCAGGTTGATCGGGTTGTATCCTCGGAATAGTTTACAACCAGCTGTAGTTAGGACACCAACACATACACCAATCTACTTATGATATAAAGCTTATAGTGGGAATCACCTAATATAGCATCCCATCCATTCAACACAAGTATTCAATGAGAATTGTTGAAGTTACCATTTATAATCATTAACTATCTCTGACCGGCGTTACCCTCGATATTCAACCCTCCGAGGGTGTAAGATCTCCAGATTTTTGTTTTTCCCATCAACAAATTTTTCAGTGTGATCAAAAAAAAAAAAAACAAAAAAATAAATTTCAGACACAAAAGTCAATTTGATCAACTCCGAAAACTTCTCACTCGCAAATTAACCAAAACGTCATTGGATCAAAAAATTCGGTGCCGAAATTCCAAACAGACACATGCAACCCATGTGTTGGGTTTTTAATTGATGAAGAATACACTCTACCGTATTTTTGTACCACCCACAACCTCATTACTTGACTTGAGACCCTGTCAATAGGTAAACAAGTTCACATTCAAATCAATCACAATACTTGCTCGGAAGGGTTCCGAAAATCAAAGACCGAATAGATTACTATATAGTTAAGTAGTACTCATTCCAATGAATGACATGATATAGTCAGCGTAATCAACACTTGAGTGAAAGCAAAATCAATTCTCGTATCACCTCTTATCGACATTAGCCTCTTGGGCGTATATCTCTAGATCTCTCCATATGATGATCGCATAATTTATCCGTGGTAATTAAATTGTTGACGAATTTTTTTTGGTGGTATTGAAAATACCCGGATCCGGATTTCGGCTTTTTCACACACACAAAAATTTGACCAAGTAACCACTTTCAACACATAAGGCGAGCACTGGGAAAGAGCCTACTACCCCTCAAGTAAGTCGAGCAAATGATCAATCATCATCTATACTTTGCATTATTTCTAGACATTGAATCGAGTATTTATATCTTGTTCTATGTCAAGAACTTGGGCAATCATGTTAATTTTTGGTCTCAAGAAAAGACCCTAGAAGATGCTCTAAAGTGACTTCTCGTTTAAGTGACATGATAAATCTATCTGTGCTCTGACGAATTCAAGACCAATTAGATTTAGCAATCTGATATGCTTTCCACTTGAGAACATCGTTGCAAAATCATTTACCATATATTTGGCTCTATATTATACTCTGCATTTTGCAGCAAACAAACTTTTTGCAGCATTTTAACAATTGCTTGAGAAAAACCAACACTTTTTGGGGTGTGCTTTTTTTCCTTTTGGGATCCCTCATTTGCATCTCAGACCTGAGCATATGCAGATAGATCAAGGAAGTCCACGCTTTATAATTAGAAACTTGTGGAACGAAGATGATGTACCGCTTCAGTAAACATCAGGTCAGGATTGAGGATTTATGCGCTACTTCTAATCTACCCATTTGTTAGAAAATGCATGACACATTTCATACGAAGGCTGGAGTTCCCACATTTGAGTAAGGACTTCAGACAGAAGAGGGGACTGGTTAGATACACAAATCAGCCAAATATCGAATCAAACTATTTCAACGTTTTCCTCTCGTGGTGGGAACCAGAATCGAAGCCCAAGCAATTACAGGTCGAAACTTCGAGAACCAATTTCCCAGCAAGTAATGAACAGGGAAATTAAGTGTAAGTCTCTCCAACCCCGCTAAAGATAAATGGCTCTATCGACTAACAGAGAAGGTCCTTCATTTCAATTAGAATGCATTCTTTTCAAACATTGTAGTATTGTGCCCTCCGTAAATGTCGAAGGGATGTAAAATAAATCAGGGATTAAAGCTTTTAAGCCAAGTTATGAGAGATGAGATGGTATCTGAGTCTTATCTTAATTTGCCAAACTTCGAGAGTTCCGCACTTTGTTTGTAGCCAATAATCAAGTTATGACGAATCTACTTCGGGTCAATCACGGTGTTGCTATTGGCCCCATGGTAGCTCTTGTTTCATCTACGAGTAATACCAACTCAATTGTTAGCCGATTTATTGGCCATTCGAAGGAACGGTTAGTTGAGAAGCGGATTCCAATCACCGGTTGTATATTCTATTCCAAACACCGCTTTTTGACGTATATACGAAAAGAGTCCCGATGCCGTTAAATTAATTCTGTCTTACACAGCTACCAGCAGATATATTGGAACTGCTCGTACTTATTATTGGATTCGACGGGGTCCCACATCCGCTTCATTCCTTTGGTTGTTGTAGGTGGGTCATAATTCGGCAACCGAAATCTCGGATTTGATAAACAGCGGAAATAATTCCCCATTAGGATTATTACCGAAAGTCCGTTTCATGTCAAAAGATCTACTCGATATTCGGGATCGAAAATAATTTCCACCCCACTTCCTGCTGTTTTCTTCTAAGTTAACTTCATAACGACCGGTACCTAAAGGCGAAATCAATTGTTTCGTATTTGGACGGGATGGAAAGCTAGCGGATGATTTTAGCTATCGGTTCCGAACAAAGCAAAGAAATAAGTGAGCGACCCCGATCGCTTTGGTTGTCTCAACTGGCAAAATCCATCATCCAATACCACAGGAATTGAAAACTACAATTTGATGAGTTTGATTGATCAATTCCGCTGGCGTTGATGTTCCCGCAGAAGAAGATTCGAAGGAGAAATCTTAATTGCCAAGGAACTCGGATTAAACTATTAGACGGAATCAAATCAACCCCGACGATTGAAATATTTTTTAAACTATGTCATTCAGCCGTATCTGAAGCAATCAGAACCAGAAGTCCCGAACGCAAAGATTTGATAAGGTTTGTTCCTTTTGTAGCCGGCTTGACTACTGTTCTTGGATTAAATCCGAAAAGTCTTTCTCCCGAACAGTTCCCTCAATATCAATCGAGTCCCTTCTGTTGAATCGTCTTGAAACCAACTATAAAAATGCCCCAAATCCTCGCTTGGATCTACAGCTTCCATTCGATTTCAACAGTATACCATTGTTAATCACAATATCAATATTTAAAATGAAGGCAGCTTTAGTTTCAGGATCATTAGAAAACAACCAACTCGCAACCATTACGGATATCACTCTTCCACCAATCAAACCCGATCAACTTCTCGTTAAGGCTCAGGCCTTTGCAATCAACCCCGCTGATTGGAAACACATGGTGTTCGGTATTGGTCAACCTGGCTCGATAGCTGGTAGTGATGTTAGTGGAATTGTCGTACAAGTTGGTGACCAAGTTCAGGGGTTCAAAGTTGGTGATCATGTTAGTTCATTCATGCATGGAAATATTTCTGCAACTGAAGGTGCATTTGGTGAATATGCAATTGTGAATCCTGCTGGTACGATTAAGTATCCCCAAGGGTTAGGCTTTGCTGATGGCGATGAAAAACCCTCACAAACCATTACTACTTTTGAAGGAGCAAGTAGCGTTACCTTGGGGTTGGTCACTGTTGGTATTTCCTTTTCTCATTCTTTGAACATTACACCCGACAAGACGAAGAATGAGGGTAGGTATATTTTAATCTGGGGTGGTGCGTCAGCAACTGGGGTGTTGGCTATACAAATTGCAAAACTTGTTTATGGGTTAAAGGTTATTACCACTGCCTCGAAAAAGAATTTTCCATATATGAAAAGATTAGGAGTTGACCTTGTGGTTGATTACAAGGATCCAAACGCCGTGGAGCAAATTAAGCAATTTGGAAATGGGAGTATCGTGTATGGGTTCGACGCTGTTGCAAGTGAAGGTACTTTCCAATTGGTCTATGATGCCACCGAAGGAACTCCTGAAGTATACTTGGACAATTTATTGGGATTGACTGAAGATTCAATTAATACGAAACCAGAAAGAAACGTCCACTTTGGATGCACTTCAGGGTATAACGCCTTAGAGAAGGAATTTAGATTGGGTAGCAAAGTATTGGTACAAACTCCAGAAATGAAGACCAAGTATACTGAATTTTGGCAAGAGATCTTACCCAGATACATTGATCAAATTTATCATTCCAATTTATTGATTTTATCCAATGGTTTAGATAGTGTTAATGCAGGTTTAGAATTACTGAGACAAAACAAAGTATCCGGTGAAAAGGTTGTTATCAGAGTTGCATAGATCCAAAAGGTGAGATTAATATAGGTGAATGATCCGGGTTTTTAAAGACGAATACTAATAGTTATACATATAAATAATACTAAGTCTGTTTTCCAATTGTTTAAAAACAAAACTGTAGATCATAACCATTGACAGGTGTTTGACATCTGCCTGAAGTGGGCCGTGTGTATTTCTCTTAACCCATGAAGAAATCAATTCTATAGTCTACTTCTGTGTTCCGTTGGAATAGGAAGTACGTCTCAATGAAGTGCCAAAAACAAAAGTGGGGAATGCTTCTAGAACAGTTCGAGAAATGCGACATAGTTTTGAACGACATTACCCCAAATGTCGCAACAGAGTCAAACATTTTTCAGAGTCTCAAACTCATTGATGGAATTGAAGACGATTAACAATGAATTGAGCAATGTTCATTGAGTAGACTTCATTACATCTTCTTTCTCAAAGATATACTATTAACCAATTACAAGAGGCTTTTTTTCAGAGGATGCCGTTATCGAGCAATACGGAATTAGTGTGTGGACTCAGAGCATTCCTACATCCATTAGCACCACATAATGCCAATGCTTTCAATCCTTGCTTCATCACACTCATAATGAGCATTCTTAGTGCATTTTTCCTAATTTATACGAGCATATGGCTTTATTTAGTTTTGAAGAGGGAGAGGTTTGGGAATTTTCTACCAAAGAGCACCGGGTTGACCCATTACATTCGTATTAATTCCGTGATATTGCAACTTGTGCTAGTTGGCTATCTTGGTACTTTCATCGACGTAAATGAAAAGAATGAAGCCTTTGCATTTTCGTTGCTCATACTAACTTTGATTGTTGCGGTACTACCACTTCATTTCATTGAGACATCATATCAACCCATTCCCAGTGACCCACTATTGTTATTCTGGCCATTTTTCACATTGATAGAGATTGCATTATATTTCCAGGATAATTACACGGACTGGCAAATCATAAAACCAATTAAAGGCGATTCGTCTGTACGAATGACAGAAATCCTACTCATTGTGAATTCCATATGTATTTTCATTATGGAATACTCCAATGCGTGGAAACCTTGCCATGAGCTTATCCTCTATTACACTCGAACGGAGCAACGGGAGAAATTGTCATTACCAAACGCCATTGAAAGGATTACATTTACTTGGATGAATGAGCTAATCTCCAATTCATACAAAAATGAAACTGTCACCAATGCAGAATTGCCGAATAATCCCAATGAACTATCAACTGTGAATTCAACTAAAAGAATACGAAAATTCTGGAAGGGGCAAGGGAATTTGGGATATTCCTTAATTCGGGCTTTTGGATGGGGATTATTAGTATCATTTGCTTATGAGTTGGGAGGGAGATTATTGAATTTTGCCCAACCACAATTTTTGAGATTCTTAATCTTATATTTCAATGTCCAGAATCCTCCATTATTGCAAGGAATATTGATTTGTCTTGCCATGTTTGCCAATACGCTCCTACAGACATCGCTTAATAACGAATATATGCTAAAGAACCTCGAGGTGGGGTTGAATTGTCGTTCTTCCTTGACGTCATTAATATATCAGAAGGCATTAAAATTGTCAACGGAGTCCAAATTAAAGACATCGTCGGGAGATATTGTGAATTTAATGTCTGTGGATGTGAATCGTATTCAGAATGTATTGACAAACTTGAGTACGTTGGTCTTGGCTCCGATAGATGTGATTTTATGCATTGTATCACTCTGGCCATTGTTGGGAAAGGCAACACTTTCGGGAATCTGTGCGATTATCCTCCTTGTTCCCATAAATGCCGTGATTATCAAATACGTCAGACGGTTAAATAAAACACAAATGAAATTGAAGGACAATCGGTCGAGAATAATTAACGAGATTTTATCAACCATGAAAAGTATTAAGTTGTATGCTTGGGAGAAGCCAATGTTTAAAAAGCTTTCACATGCAAGAAATGACAAGGAATTGGCAAATTTGATAAAGATACGATTAGTCAATCAGCTGGCGTTGTTCATTTGGAATGTGATTCCCTTTGTCGTTTCCTTCTCGTCATTTGTAACCTTTGTATTGATTCAAGACAAACCATTGACTTCAGACATTGTTTTCCCAGCATTGGCATTATTGAACTTATTATCGTCTCCACTATTACAATTCCCCGCTGTGATTACTTCGATGATCGAAGCTGGGGTTGCAATTGAAAGAATCCGGAAGTTTTTAATGAATGATGAGGTTGATGAATCAATGATTCTACGTCTACCAGAGACATCAAAGACTAAACATGACCTTGCTGTTAGTATTGAAAACGCAACATTTCATTGGACCCATGACAAGAATGATAGCAAATATTCAGATGTCGAAGGTGAAACAGGAGAAACAACTAGACGGGCTCATGCATTGCGAAATGTTAACTTTCAAGCCAAAAAGGGTGAGTTGGTTTGCGTTGTCGGGAAAGTGGGAAGTGGGAAGACATCTTTATTGTATGGATTATTAGGTCAATTGATAGTGACCCGTGGTGATAAACCAACTCCACCATGGATCCATACCCGAGGATCAATTGCCTATTGTCCTCAACAACCATGGATCATGAATGCATCAGTCAAGGAAAATATCTTGTTTGGATGTCGCTTTGATGAAGATATATATAGAGAAACAATAAAAGCATGTCAATTGATGCCTGACTTAGCGGTATTGCCAGATGGTGATAATACACAAGTTGGTGAAAAGGGAGTTTCATTATCAGGAGGACAAAAGGCGCGTTTAGCATTGGCTCGGGCAGTATATTCAAGAGCTGATATTTATTTACTTGATGATATTCTTTCGGCAGTTGATTCACATGTGGGGAATAAGATAATACATGGTGTTTTGAACAAGCCAAATGGATTGCTTGCATCCAAGACGATAATATTATGTACAAATTCAACATCAGTTTTGAATTTAGCTGACAAGATTGCGTTTGTAAAGAAGGGTGAAATAGTTGAAACTTCGACTTATAAAGATATAACCAAAGAAACTCATCCCAAGTTGTTTCATCTTATTTCAAATTTTGGAGGTTCAAATACTACCAAAGAGACGGGTTCAGATAAACTTTCAATCCCAAGCTCCACCGCAAACACAAACGGTGAGAAATCCCCAACGCCGCAAACAGAATTTGAAATCGAAAGTATGGAAAATGGAGATGAGCGAGAACTTGAATTAACATCACAAGTAGCTCCCTCTGCGTATGCTTCAAGAAAGGCCAGTATTGAAACATTCCGTTGGGATCCATTAGGAAAGCTCCTTCCCAATCTTCGAAGTGGTCAAAATCCTGAGCAAAGTCAGAAAGGAAGAGTCAAATGGCCAGTATATTTTGAATATTTAAAAGCATGTTCAATTTCAGGTGGGATCATTTGGTTTGCTTTACTATTGATGGCCTCCGCCCTTTCGGTAGGTGCCAATTATTGGCTTAAATATTGGACGGAGAAGAATTCTCAGTCAGGGAGAAATGAAGATACTTGGAATTTTATTATTGTTTATGCGCTTTTTGGGCTTGGAGCCACGATTATGACGGTCGCTCGAGGTTCGGTGATGATGTTGTGGCTTGGGCTCAATGCATCGAGAAAGATACATGATAAGATGGCCGATAGGATTATGCATGCTCGAATGTCATTTTTTGAACAGACGCCTGTCGGGAGAATTATGAATCGGTTTACCAATGATATAAATCAGATCGATGATGGGATTCCTCAGGTTTTGCAAGGATTTATTGCCCAAACTGTCAAGACGGTGTTTACACTCGGAGTGGTGAGTTATGTGATTCCTTTCTACATTATTGTGATCAGTTTGCTTTCAATCATTTATGTATATTACGAGATATACTATGTTGCTATATCTCGTGAGTTGAAACGGTTGGTTTCAATTTCCCGATCCCCGATCTATGGTCACCTTTCAGAAAGTTTGAATGGTATAGATACAATTCGGTCTTATAGGCAAAACGATCGGTTCATATTTATCAATAACTCCAATATCGATTTTAATTTGAAGTCAGTATACATGTTAAGATCAATTAATCGGTGGTTATTCTTTCGACTTCAATTTATTGGTGGTGTGGGTGTTTTGTCGGCGTCGACATTATCGATTTTAAGTTTGAGGACGAAACATCCATTGAGTGCAGCCATGGCTGGGTTCGTGATGACTTATGCATTGCAAGTTACAACATCATTAAAGTTAGTTGTTAGGACCTCAGCCAATATGGAGACTTCAATCGTTGCGGTTGAGAGATGCCTAGAATATATGAACTTGGGTGTTGAAGAGGAAGAATCTCAATCAAAATATTTAATTAAACCTCCAGAATCATGGCCAACTAAAGGTATAGTGCATTTCAAGAATTATTCAACTAGATATCGTGCGAATCTAGACTTAGTATTAAGGAATATCAACATGAAAATTAAATCAGGAGAAAAGGTGGGGATTGTTGGTAGAACCGGAGCAGGAAAGAGTTCATTGGCATTGGCTATTTTCCGAATAATAGAACCAACTGAAGGCCATATACGAATAGATGATTTAAATACCAGTCAGTTATTCTTGTATGACCTCAGACGGAAATTGTGCATTATCCCTCAAGATTGTCAATTGATTGAAGGTACCATTAGACAGAACTTGGATCCATTTAATTATTATACTGACCAAGAAGTATGGAACGCACTTGAGCTAGCCCACTTGAAGAAACATGTAATGAAGTTCACCGATGAGGAGGATAAGCTACAATGTAAGGTATACGAAGGAGGTTCTAATTTTTCCTCTGGTCAACGACAATTGATGTCGCTTGCACGAGTATTGTTGAAGATGAAGGATTCTAAAGTGTTAGTGCTCGATGAAGCTACGGCGGCAGTGGATATCCAAACCGATAAGATTATTCAAGAGACAATCCGGGAACAATTCAAGGACAAGACGATCATAACGATTGCTCATAGATTGGAAACAGTTATGGACAATGATAGAATTGTAAGTTTAAGTAATGGTGAGTTGCAAGAGTTTGATACGCCGGCTAATTTACTCAAGAATGAAGACGGGATATTCTATAATCTTTGTAAAGAGGCAGGGTTAATTTAGTATGAGGGGGGGGGGAATTCAAAAAAAGAGAGCATAAGAATTGTGTTGTTGGTTGAGTGCATTTAGGATCAATTCTTGTAAGTATTTATTTATCAAGGTTTATATGGATGAAAATAGCATTCTACATAGTCATCTATTAGTATTATTCGGTACTATATCTCCTCATCAGCTCAAATAGGAAAGTGGGTGAACAAGAAAAGTGTCAAACAGTTAGTCGTGTAATAAATCCCAAAAAATTGGTTGGTTTTCTAAGCGGATAAGATTTAACCGGAAAAAACCCGACAATCACTAGAAACACAATCCTTTATAAAGGGGAAGAATCATTCCGTTTGATCCCCTTTCAGAACACCCTTTCAAGTTCATCCAACTACACCCATTAAACAACAGAACAAGATGGCTGCTTCTGCTCAACACGCTTCCAAGTTTTCACGCTTCTTAAATTCCGAAACTGGTCCAAAGACGGTTCATTTCTGGGCACCAGTGTTTAAATGGGCATTGGTTATTGCTGGTATCAGTGACATTCAAAGACCAGTGGAAAAGTTGAGTGGGACACAACAAATGGCATTATTTGCCACTGGTGCTATCTGGACTAGATGGGCCGGGTTTGTTATTAAACCTAGAAATATGTTATTGGCTTCGGTCAATTTCTTCTTGGGTGGGGTTGCTGGTTATCAAATTATCAGAATTGTGAATTATAGACGCGAAATCGGGGATAGCCCAATGCAAGTGTTCAATTACATGGTCAATGGAGATCCAAATGCTAAGACAGCAGAGATTGAAGCTCCAAATGTTGAAGCAACTAATTAGGTGCAATCAATGAGAGGGTGAGGAGTAGGTGATTAGCGTATTCTCAGTAATAGGAAAGGTGAAGCATTGTATAATATCATTAACTATTTATTTTGCTTTGTATTGAAATTATTAAATACAAATTGGGATAATTTAATTATCGAGTAACATTTCATCGTCTTCGGATTCGGCATCCGACTTTGTAGGTTCCGGTCTTGAAGTGGGTTGGTCACGACTCGAAGAACTTGTGGGAGAATTGCCATTATTAATGCCATGGTCGAAATCGCTTTCATCTTCATCACGATGTTCTTCTTTTGTTTGTTCAATCTCAATTTCATCATCCTCTTCTTCTTCTTCTTCGTCCTCCTCGTGTAGGTTTTCATCTAAATCTTCTTCACGTTCATCTTCAGAAGAGGCCGAGCTAAGTTCGTGCTCTTTCATACTTTCGTTTTTGATCTTTTCAACTTCTTCAATTGCCTCTGGTAACCTTTTGTTAAAGAAACCTTCCAAATAATTGTTTCGAGTGGTCCATCTACTATTTTCAACCAAGATTTGATTTTTGATTAATTTCAACACTTCATACTTCAATCTTCTTTCAATTCTTAGACGATATTCAAGATTTATAAGTTGATTTATTATCTTATAATCAGGGAAGGGCAATGATGATGCTTTCTCTAATGAAAATAATTGGTTCAATTTAACACTTCGCGGATATTCACCATTTTTATCTTTACATGATTCCAATAATGGTTCATCTCCATATAGTTGTAACGTTTTAATTGAAAGCTCAAACTCAGGTAATCGCACAGAAGATGACAACTTTTCAAACTTTTCAGTCGATTTCTCCAAACTATCATTCACTCGAAACATCTTTCCTGTCATTCTATTATATTCTTTAATATCGTTTCCAATGAACCTTTCCTTTTGTTCATGTTCCCATTCTCGGTAGTCCTTATGTATCTTGCTGACTTTAAACGAATCTAGGATAAACTTTTTCTTAATCCCTTGTAAGTTCAAATCGGTAGCATTATTCATTAATTGGTCGTTACATTGTAGGAGTTCATATGCTGAACCAAACGATTCAATAGATTTCTCAAGCTCTCGCTGAAGAAAATCAATAGTCTCTTCAAGATCTTTCGAAGGTGCCGTATTTACCATATTCGCCAATTACTTTAAATAGTCTGAGAAGCCTCGCCAGTGATCTCCCTTACTATGAAATGGCTTGCCTTTCACCTGTTTGTGTTTGTAGTTTGATTTTTTTTTCATTCGGTGGTGGGGAGAGACCATACAAAAAATTATACACTAAACATGTAAACACATTATGCTGCCAAAACAGCGACAGCAACCAGATTGATCTCCCGCTCTTCCCAAAGGCAACATGACAGGCGACTCCACAATTAACCCGTTGACTGAAGAGTCAATACGAATAGAATTATATAAATCATCGCAACGACTCGCTAATCTTAATTTATTTCAATCCGCTAAATGGTGTGCTGAAGCTTTGAATGGATTGCCAAAACCTTTACAACCAATCACATACCCACCTCCAGAGATATCCGAGAATGACCGATTGGATCAAGACGCGTTTCTACTAGCAAAAACATATTTTAATTGTAAGGAATTTGAGAGAGCAGCACATGTTTTGACTGACTGTCGTAGTGGTGATGCCAAATTTTTGCGGTTATACTCCATTCTCATATCGGTGGATAAGCTAGCAACCGAAGAAACCGATGGATCTATTAATATTGGATTCGTTAATTCTAATGATGAATCAGGAGAGAGTACCACGAAGGAGACTATAAATTCGTTGAATTCCAGACTATCGAAGCTCTTATTGGAGTCGGAAGAATTTCTCAAGAAGGAAGAGAATCCATTTTTGTATTATTTAAGCGGTATGATTTATAACAAGAAAAAGAAGTATCAGTTAGCACAGGAGAGTTTGTTCAAATCATTAGAATTGTTTCCTTATAATTGGTCGTGTTGGCAAGAGCTAATTGCTTCATTGACCTCCTTTGAAGAAGCGATTGGGTGCATAAATAAAGTCAAAACTAGCAAAAGCAGCCTCGCGGGGAATATTATGTTTTTATTCTTTGAAGTTGTTATTCTGCAGGAATTCTACCATCAACTGACATCTTTATTTGATACATTAACCCAATTGACGACCTTATTCCCCAAATTCACCTTTTTAAAGGTGCAACAATTCCTAATATCCTATCACAATTTAGATTACTTTCACGCCGAACAAATTTTTGATCAAATCTTAATAGATGATCCGTTGCGATTAGATGACCTCGATACATATTCAAATATGTTATATGTGATGGAAAAACGATCCAAGCTTTCATTCTTGGCCCAATTTGCATCACTGATTGATAAATTTCGACCGGAAACGTGTTGTATATTAGCAAACTACCATTCCATGAAATGTGAACATGAGAAAGCAATAATGTATTATAAACGAGCTCTTACCCTTAACAAAAACTGTCTTAGTGCATGGACCTTAATGGGTCACGAGTTTGTTGAATTGAAAAACTCGCATGCTGCAATTGAATCATATCGAAGAGCAGTCGACATCAACCCGCGAGATTTCCGAGCCTGGTATGGGCTAGGTCAAGCTTATGAAGTATTGGATATGCATTTATACGCGTTGTATTATTACCAACGAGCAACAAATCTCCAACCATTGGATAAGCGAATGTGGCAAGCGTTGGGGAATTGTTATGAAAAGATTGACCAGTTACAAGAGGCCAACAAGGCGTTTGAGAAGGCATTGACGATAAGTAAAGTATCGGAGCAGCAACATGCTGATTCAGAGGTTGTCAATGTTGAACCACACATTTGTTATCGATTGGCGATCATTGCTGAGAAATTGGCAAATAAGAAGGATACATTGAAATATATGAAATTATGTTTCCAACAAGAGCTTGATTGGGGAGTGAGTGATGAAACATCCAAAGCGAGGTTATGGCTTGCTCGGTATTCACTTGAGCATCGTAAGTATAAGGAGGCGTATGAATTGGCGCGGGATTTGCATCATAGTAATGCTCACGATATTGAAGAAGCACGGGCAATTGCACGAGAAGCACGTAATAGAATGCTGAAGTAGAGAAAGATTTATTCATTAGATATATGAAGGGCTTTATATGGAAATATATGTATTAAGGTTGCATTACAAGTTTGAAATTATATAAGATTAATATCTACTCTATGATATGAAAAAATTTATTAAACAAGTAGAAAGTTGGGAATGAAACAAAAAAGTATAGCACAAGAATGGTGGAAGGGTTGGAAATTAAATTACATTGTCTTTATATATTTTTTTTAATAATCAATAACTTCATTGGTTAAGGCAAACAAGTCTTCGACAGTCTCAATATTGTTCAAGGCATGTTTGATTGCAAGTGGGAATACTTCCACCAATCGAGTCAATTCTTGTTGTGAAACTCCCGTGGATATATTGATTAATAAATGTGGTGGCAATACTGGTAAATTTTCATGTTCAAGAATCAATTTGGTTCTAGTAATCAAAATTCCCGAGTTTGCTAATACATAATCGATAATTTTTTGTAATACAAATGATTCAAGGTTGAAAAATTCATCAAAATCATTAAGATTTTTCGATGGTTTACCTTTGGTTAAAAATGTTGTGTTTCCATAATATTGAGGGAGTTCTAATTGTTGACGGAATTCTGGAGTCAATTGTATATGAATCATGGGTGATTGTGGAGCCGAAGTAATGGCTAATTTAGTTCCACTCAATGCAGTTTGTAAGTTTTCATATGCAAAAAGAGTCTTTTGATGTAAATCAACAATTAATTTTGATTTACCAGTTGTATCTGGGTTTTCACAAATTTCTCTAATTGCTTGTGATGCCACTTTTGCCGAATAGGGAGGTAAGGATGCACTAAAGACATAAGCATTTGATTGGATTCTTTGATGGATAATCATGGGGGAAACACCAACACAGAACCCACCAGAAGATGCAAATGAATTAGCCATTGATCCAATTGTGATTGAGATTTCGGAACGAGGGATGCCATAATGCTCTGGTAACCCCTTCCCAGTACCACCCAATACCCCGATTGAAAGGGATTCATCTAAAAATAATCGATATTTATATTCATTTTTCAATTCGACAATTCTTGGTAAATTGGCAATATCACCAGTATTGGCGAATAAAGCTTCAGTTATGATGAATCTTCTTCTGATTGGCTTTTGCTTGTCCAAGACTGGTTGCAATTGATTCAAGATTTCTTCCAAGTGTTCCATATCATTATGATCATACCATTCAATGTCAGCGCGACTAACAACAAGAGCCTTTTGGATGGCAATATTAATGCCACTATCAACAACACATAAATCACCTCTTTTCAAAAATGCAGGGATAACCGATCCAGCTGTGACGAAATCTTGACCATATATGATCGCCTTTTCAGTATCGAGGTATTTAGCCAAATCTTCTTCTAGTCTAACATGAACATCTTGGGTACCATAAAAATTGGGTGGACCACAGGCACCAACTCCGGCGCTTTTGATTTCCGTAGTTGCTGCCTCGGCAAGGTTTTCATTTTCATTAAGATTAAGGAAATCTTGAGATGCCAAATTGACTACTGATGTTTGTTTATTATGTTCGGTCTCAACGGTAACGTGAGCCCCATTTTTGCCGACAATTGTCGGGATTGTTTTCAATGTCCAATTATCCAACGGAGAAAGTTCGTCAACCAAGGGTTCTGGCTCCCATTCTTCACATAATTCGTCAATTTCTGCTTTGGATAACTTTATCAATTCAGCTTTATTTTCTTTACGTTTAGAACTGAAAAAGTACGACAATGCGAAAATGAATAATGCACATTCAAAAAGTGATCTTATGGGATCATCTTGATAAGACAGCTTGATGTATCTAAGGATGATCTGTCCTCCTGGTAATCTGTCTAGTTGGTTAAGACAATATAGGAAGTTGTCAGACAAAGTAGCAGTGATTATTTCCCATGATGGTGGTAATATTGTTGTGGTTGTAATTGTGGTGGTTCTAACAACAGAAGACATTATTTCTCTGTACTTTTTGTTGTTTTCTTTTGTTTCTTGTGAGTAATCAGAAATGTACTCTCTGTCTCTTTAGTTTACTTGAATATGTATCTCACTGCTACCTCCTGTTATTGGTTAACAAAAAGCAACTGGTTAAAGAAAGTAATTGGTAGGATGAGTATTCGTTTTTTTTTATTTTAATTCTTTTTTATTTTAATTTTTCCTTTTCGCTGTTAGAGTTAGAAATTGTAAAGTGGGAAAAAACAACGAAACAAAACTGAAAATAAAACAAAATAAAATAAAAAAAATAAAATGTAAAAATAACGCGCGCATTACCAAATTAATCCGTAAAACTGAAATAAAAACACGACACATACTATATACGACATTAACTACTTTAACAATACGACATTATGCACTTCTCTCTCTCTTTAACTGCATAAACACACCACTAAAATATTCCCCCTATTAAATTTGTATAGTAGCACAATATTAGCTTAACTCCGATGTATTTATACAACTTTACTATGAAATGCATTAACCATAACATAAAATCATAAACAACAACTCTATATCCTTACCATCTAAGGTATAAATACCTTAGACACACCTTCAACTTCTCTTCTACAACAAACACACCCTTCTATACCCTTGGATACTAAACTTAATCGACAGGACTCACATATAGCAAAACATTTACATGGCCAAGTAATAATCTCTCTAGTGTTCACTTGACAAATAACACAATCTAAGCGAGAAGTATGAACATTACTAACATCAAAATCATCAGTAACATTGGCTTTCTCGTGGTTTCTTTTGGATAATATCAATTCAAGCAATTTACCACTTTCGTCATTTGAAAATTCTTGCGTTGGTTGTTGTTGTCGACTTTTCATGGTTCTATACTTTGCTCGTGTCATTATACCATCCCAATGCATATGTTGTTGTAATATATCCAATTTAGACGACGAAGATACCAACTCATTAAACTCTTCTGCCGTAAATAATTCTTGGATTGGAAGTGCGGTTTGAACTTCAACACCAGATGCCCTACCTCTTGCTGCTTGTAATGATCCCACTGTATGTATCTCTTCTATATCTGATTCATATTCCGATTCCGATTCATAAGCCAGTTCATTCACTTGATAATCCTCCGAATTATCAATTTCAGATAATTGCTTGCCAGAAAGAATAGCAGCATAATTATTGGCAAAATCTTCCTCTGAATACGCGTCTACATTTGCAAATTCCGGTTTCTTAAGTTTCGTACCCAATGACCCATCACCAATTCGCCTCTTAACATATTTTTGCAAAAATCGAGGCGTCTTCCCCTTTCGATGAGCAAATTCTTCCTCAGTTTCTTCTTCTGAAAATCTAAAATTAGTCAATTGTTGATGTAAAATTTTCCGTTTGAATAATCCTGGTACGTATTCCAATACAAACCAATCCACTATCAACCCATATAATAATTGCCAAGTATTGACAAGCATGATCTTTATATATTCGATTCGTCTTTTCCAAACACTAATATTCTTAACATCAGATTCCTGTCCATCAGTATAAGAATTCCCAGCTATCAATCTTTGAGTTGGTTTGGAAATCATATTACCATACCCAGTTAATTTGTTCTCTCTTAAAAATGCAAGCACTTCCCCATTATTCTCAGGTACCTTACCAAACTTTTGTTTAATTTGTTGCCAAATGGATCTTTCTAACCATGTTTGGTCATCTAATGTAACAAGACTGAGCTCGGTAATATAACTTGATTT